>PVKB01001261.1:414961-453811 GCA_004027205.1 Ctenodactylus gundi
TGGTGTTTGACGGTAACACTTCCTCAGGTGTTTGCTGGTCTTTGGTTGGTTGCTCATTTCATAAGGTGAACCAGACATGTTCTGAGCGTGTGAGGAGTGCTCGTCAGCTTCGCTGTTTAGCCTTCGTGACTTGGTTATTTGTCTGTTAAGTCCTGCAGTATCTAAGGATCAGACATTCCTCAAAGAGTTTTTTTGAGTAAACTGATGGGTAAAAAGTCTCCTCATGGCATCTTCCTAAGAATCAAGTGGGGAAAGAGCAAAAGAGTCTCAGCATTCAGTATGCTTTTATTCCCCCCTACACTCCTTTTTAGTTAGCATTTCCATTGAGAGTTATGCCTGGGCCTCCCTGTAGAACCTGAAGTACCCACTTAAGAGAATAAACCTCCAAATATCCTTCTGGGGATCCATTTGCCCCCTCAGCTTTCCACTAAGTCTGTATGTTAAGCTCACACTTAAGCTCCACTTGCAGAGATGTCTGGAGTTGTCATTTCCCAGATATTCAGGGAATCCTATAGTGTATATATGTCTTTAGTTCTTGTTTTTTTTTCCTCCTACATACTTCGTTTCTTCCAAAATTTAACTGCTGTTTTACTTTCTTCCATTCTTGTATTGCTCTACTTTAAATACCTGCATGGTAATTATTTGGATCATGTTGTATGCTTTGAGTGTACTCAAGTTTTGTCTGTAAAACAAAACAAATCTCAACGGTAGTTCCAATAGATTGCCTGAAAGGAACATATTTAAAAACTTTAGTTGTATTCTCCAACTTTTCTGAAAGCCCTAATGTCCACTCTTGAATTGTCTTTGAAGGTTGAAATTTCAGAACTTGTTGCACAATTCTTCCTTTTCCTAAAGGAACATGTTGACTACCAGAAACAGTTGAAATTTAAAAATTCTCCTCCTCTCTTTAAGTTCAAAACTGAATATTACTAATTTTTTAAGAGGAGTCTTAGAAGCTGTACATGTGATTCTTTTGTACATAACATGAATCTCACACTTCACATTCCTGTCCCATCCCTGTCCTGTTCTCCAGGCCTCCCACCCCCCATTTGAATCTAGGGCACTCAGCCCCTGAGCTGTAACCCCAGCTTTATTTTGAGACAGGGTCTCATCATGTTGGTAAGTAGTTTAGGATAGTCTCAAACTTGTGATTCTCTCATCTTAGCTTCCTGAGTAGCTGGAATTACAGGTATGCACTACTGTGTCTGGTGCATTTGTGCTTTTTTATTGTGGAAATTTTTAACATAGAGTTTATAAAATGACAGATGCAATTAGAGATTTTTTTTGTAGTGTCTAGGTTCTATAAATTTATCTTGAGCACTAAACTAGCAAACACTGAATCATTGCTTCTTGGACAAATACAGGGTCAAGTTCATGTGAACTTATTTTTGTCACCCGATTAGTCTGTAATCATGACTTATGTATGCGTCTGTTTAAAGCTACCATATTTAATAATTTTAATTTGTTAACATTGAACTCAGGGTCAACTGCAGTACAGCTGCCTGAGGGAAGCTTATCTAATCTATATTGTCCCTAAGGCATATCAAATCTTTGTGCTTAGGAACACTAGATTAAAGACTTAAGCAATACTGTTAGGAATCATGGTAAATGTCAAAACCAACAAAAAACATACAATGCAAAAAAGATGACACCATCTAGGATACA
Organism: Ctenodactylus gundi; assembly: GCA_004027205.1. NCBI lineage: Eukaryota > Metazoa > Chordata > Mammalia > Rodentia > Ctenodactylidae > Ctenodactylus > Ctenodactylus gundi. The sequence goes on from PVKB01001261.1 coordinate 416,627, forward strand.
AAAAGAATTCTTGTTTAGGGTATGAGAGTTGAAACAAAGCAGAACATTTCTTTGACCTCGCCTGGAAATGTATGCACAAGTGCTGGGCATATGGATTTTGGAATCACAAATTCATGGTGGTTATCTAAAATCCAACCCCCCCCCCCCCAAAAAAAAAAAAAAAACCTCATTGTGTCTTAGGCTTGTTTTCAAACTGCCTAAGTTTGGGGAACTGATTGGATCACGAGAGCTCTAACTTCAGTGGAATAATTTATTAGGATTATAATCTGATGACCGGGAGATGATGGAGATGTGGTGGAGCCTAGTGGAAGGGAGTGTGTCATGGGGCGTGATCCTTGGGACTGTGTCTAGTCTTGAGCCCCTTCCTTTGTAGCTCTTTCTCCCTTCTTCCTAAGATGCGCAGCTGCTCTTTACCACCGCTTCCCCTGTGTTTCTTTGTTGCCTCAGACCTAAAGCAATAGATCTGGCTGACTCCTATCAAACTATTGAGCCAGAATAAATCTTTTATGCTTTGTTTTTCTTAGTTGTTTGGAAGGTGTCTTAGTTCCTTTTTCATCTCTATGACTCAATACCCAACATCTACCACTTTAGGGTGGATTTATTTTACCTTACAGTTTCAGAAGGTCTCAGTCTGTTTGTGGGTGGATGGCTGGAAATGGTGGAATCACTTGGTAGGGTCACAGCTAGAGCCAGAGCCTATGCTCCGCAGAGATCCTCATGGCACATCTGAGAAGTGACACTTTTCCTTTGTGATCCCATGAGTACCCTTTTCATTCCACACGCATCTTACCAATGTCATCGTTTAGTATTCTGTCCCCTTCCTTAGACTAAACCTCCTCAAAGTTGCATCTTAAGTCACTTTTTTAACAAGATGTTACAGATGCAAATAACATGACATACAGTATGTGTTCAGTAGATGTTTGATGAATTCATAAGTCCAAAAGAAAGGTGCTAAATGTAATTAATCCAACAAAAATCATGAAATATAAGAAATAAGATGTTCATTGCAAAGAAAACAAATTTTTTTTACCTAAAGCCAGTACATAGTACAGCTAAAACTCACCTTATTAGTCAAAACCTGATGCAGAGAAAAGGACTAGAAACAAAGAGAAAAGCAAACAAATGTAAGAGTATAGACGTATTTAATGGTGCCGAAATAAACTCCTAAGAAGTAACAGCCTTGCTGGATGTTTTTATTTCTGTGATTCTTTTCTACTTTTATGTCCTTTCTCTTTAGAATGGGCAGTCTGTTAAGTGCTTTCTAGTTCCATATAAATTGAGGCACCATCACAGTGGCCTAATTGGTGGATACACTTTTGGTCTGGTGTTGCGCGAGGTGTGCCAGTCCGATTTGCCAAGGCCCGTGATTTTTATTCTATTCATGAATATTTTTGAAAGCCTCTCTTCACCCAGTAATCTGACACTTGTGCTGAACCCTGTACTGCTGTTGGTGTAATTTCCTCATCATCCTTTGTCTCTGCCATCAGAAGCTTTGCCTGGTGTTCTTTGCCATTTCCCCTGCCGTCCCTGTCATTTCAAGGCAGTTCTCTACTTTGTAAAGAGGGTTGAACTATAAGGTTATAAGGTAAAGACAGGAAACTGAGTTGTGCGTGAAGAGCAGTCAGTAAGACATGAGACTCAGTCGGATCACCTGATTCCAGCTCTTGCTGACGGTTTCGCAAGCTTAGGCAGTTCATTGACTTGCTGCCGTATTAACCAGGCCTCTTGCCAGTCATGCTGTTTTCTGTCTTTTATTCATCTTTAATAGTAATACAACTTCTGGAAGATGGAAGGGAAGTACAGACATGGACCCAGGAAGAAGGTATATACTTTGGAATGTCCTTAGAATGGCAAGCATGGCTGTGGGTGTTTGGCATTTTTCCCCTCCCGCTGATTGAGTGTTTACCACAAGTAGTCACCTACTGATACTACTTTCATTTATTTCTCACGCAGGGAGAGCTCCAGGATTATTGTGAAAAAGAAGGAGATTTTTCTCTTCCTTAGAGATCATTGCTTAACCTTCTTTATAAACTGCTCTTCTTTCGGTCATTTGTCTTTGGACTGATAAGAAGGCAACCAGCTTCTTATTTGAGTGCAGTTCTGTTTTTTGTGTGTAGGGAGCTTTAAAAAATGTTACTGCCCAGATTTTTAAATCTCTGGGTCAGTTGAATTGAAATACCTGAGGGTGCGCTGTTTCACTCTCAGGTGATGCAAAGATGTTATAAAAACATCTTTGTTTTAAAAGCTCTTAGTGGATTCCAAGTTGTGCTGTGGAAAGCAAGGTAACTGCCTTTGTCTTTTGACTTACCCATGTCACGAAAAACGGGATTGGTTCTCTGCAAGTGAGCTGTCCTTAGATGGCATCTGAATGATACTCTTTGACTTGGAACTCCAAAAGCAATTTGATTGGCAGACAAAACTACAATGCATTTGAACCACACAGATTTAGTGTTAACATAGGCATATAGTAAGTGACAACCAGTAGATGCATGCATGTTTGGATCTTCCATAATCCAACCAATTCCACCTCATGATTTCCTGGTTTGTGGATTAATTCTTTACATTTATTTGTAGCCTTTTGATGAGAGTACTGATACTGATAGCTGAGCTTGGGCTAACTACTGGGACAACCTGTGTTATAAATCTAGTTTTACAGCTTAAAGGAATCCTCTCCACCTTGTAGCTGAAGCTACTGCATTTTACATTTGCAAACTCCTCTAAGCATTATCTTCCTGAGAAGAAAAACTTGCCCTGCTTTATTCTTTTCCCTTTGATTGGCACAGCATTAATCTTGCTGGACCAGTCATCACATTCTCTGTCTCTCTCTTAAAAAAATTTCATTCCATTTCTCTGTGCTATCTTTATTTTTATCACATGTTGCAAAGAATGCATTTTTATGTTGGATTCCCTTGGCTATAGAAGGGCCGAGTTTTTCTTATTTCGTGACAGCCTTGGCTTCGTGGGACACTGATCTTAAAGCCTTCTCCTGTTACATCTCTTTTGTTTGCTCTGATCCTAGAGCCAGTGATCTTTGAGCTCCTGATTTCTAGATTCCACTTTTTCCTCTGATTTCTCAAGAGACAATGGTGGTTGTAACACCTAATAATGCCGGAAGTACCAGTATAGAGAAGGATATTTCTCCATCTCTTTCTCTTTTTTAATGGTACTAGGGATATAATCCAGGGGTACTCCAGCATCAAACTACATTCCCTAGCCTTTCTTGGATTTTGCCTTAAGACAGTCTCACACAGTTGCCTAGGCTGGTCTCGATTCTGCTGCTTCATCCTCCCAAGTAACCAGTGTCACCATGCCTGGCTCTTTGAGTAACCTAAGAAGACAATATATCTATACCTATTTTATTTTATTATGGAAAACTTATGTGGAAGCTAGGACTGGTGGTTAGTACAGGCCTGTGATCCCAAAACTCAGTGAGGCTGGGGCAGGAGGACCCAAGATTGAGCATACTCTAGGGTACATAGTGATTTAATGAGGCACTGTCTCAGGAAAAAAAAAAACCCTATGTGGTTATGAATGAGATATAAGTGTTCAAGTATAGCTCTAGGATGTTAATACAGAATTCACTTTAAAAAATGGTTTGCTCCAAAAGAAGTTTGATTCCTGTATGGCCTCTATGGAAAACAGTAGGTGGTTCCACAAAAAGACTAAGGAATGCCATCTGATTCATACTTGTTATGTATTCAAAGAGTAGGAAGCGAGCGTGTTGAGGAGGTATCTTTACTCCTGTATTTATTGCAGCACTGTTCACAGCAACCCAGATACAGAATAAGTCTGTGTGCCTATGGATGGATGAATGGATAAAGGGCATGTGGAGCATCTGCACTGTGGAATGTTACTTATCCATAGAAACTACGAAGTCCTGTCATTTGTTTGGATAGGGATGAGCCTGGATGACATTATGTTTAGTAAAATAAGTCCAGACACAAAATGAAAATTACTGGAAGTTCTTACGTAGAAGCTGAATAACTCATACTCAGAGAAGTTGATGGTAGAATGCAAGAGTACTGTTCGATAGGAGGAATGAGTTTTATTATTCGACAGTGTAGTAGGGTGAGTCTAGTTGAATGTTCCAAAAGAAGCTTGTTTCTAGGATAACTATTATGGAAAACACTAATTATTGTAGTTAACAATAATTTATTTTGCTTTTCAAAACAGCTAGAAGAACAGGTTTTAAGTGTTCCCGACACAGATGATAAATGTAGGGATGACAGAAATAATGCTATTTGCCCAGAACTAATCATTGCACATTGGATACATGTATTGAAATATACTGTACCCTATAAATACATGCAACTTTGTGTCAAATTAAAATTTTAAAACATTTGCTGCTAAAACATCTATTGCTTGTTGTGAAAGAGCTCAGATAATAAGGTTAAAAAAAGAAAATGACTCTTCATTTACTACCCAGGGACACTAATAATACTGTGTATCTATACTTCCCCCATGTATGTTTGCAATTTTCTTTTTAAAAATGTGGGTATACTTTGCTGATTTTTATTCTTAAAAAATTTATGCCAGTACGTAAGGACTACATAAAAGCATTTTTACTTTTTCAGTAAGTGGATGTAATTCATTAAGCAAATCTTTCACTAATGGCCAATTCAATTTCTTATTTGTTCACTATACTTTGTATTCAGTATTTTGTAGCTAAAATCTTACAAATGGGCGTGATATTAGTAGTTTGCTTGGATCAAATTCTTGGAAGTGGTTGTGAGATAGAAAGTATTAAGTGTAAATGTTTTAAGTATGTATTGCCAAATTGCCCTTCAGAAAGTTTATATTTTTACCTATGTTGTAGGTTAGTGTTTGAAGAAACTAGAATCTTAGGCAAAATATAGCTGTGGTTATGAAAAAGGACCAGATAATAGTGCCAGCATTGATTCTGTCCCAAATATAAATTCTATCAGTCTTCTTCCCTTTCTTGCCCTCTGTTAGTCCAGATCTGCTCTGAAACCGCTCTGACTGGCTCTGTTCTCACTTCTTAAAGAGTAGATGTATTGTTGGAGGTCTGGTTGAAGTCTGCTTTCTCTCCTCATCTAGTCAGAAGTAGTTCTCTTGAATTCTTGTGGCCCTGTTGTTTCTTTGCTTCAGTCTTGCCTGCTTTTCCTCCTGCCTTTTATTAGTAACTTACAAATGAGTTTCTTCCTGTCTATATCACACACTTTTAAGGGTAAAGTCTCGGTACTTTACATCCCTGTGGCTGCCCTGTTAGCAGTGGTTTCATAGGGAGCAACTTGGTCATACTTGTCTAGGGGCTTTGAAAGGAGGAAATGTTTCCCAGGAGATACTAAGTTGAGCAGTAATACATTGTCAGTGTTTGACTGTAATTGATTTCTTAAAATCATAGTTTCATGAGGCTCAATTTATATTTCTAGTACCCAGAGAATTTGCTAGGCTTTTGAGAAATCAGTTCGACCTCTCTTCTTTGCCAGCGATCAGCAAGCAGATAAAAGATTAGGTAGGTGGGAATGTAAACTGGTACAACCACTGTGAAGGGTAATATAGACATTTCTTAATTGGCTGAAAATAAGTATTCTCTTTGATCCAGCAATAGCTCTCTGGGAATCTTTCCAAAAGAGTTAAAAACATCATATAAAATAGATAACATGTATACCCATGTTCACAGCAGCACAACTAACGATAGCTAAAATGTGGAAGATATCAAAATACCCATCAACAGACCAATGGATACATAAATAGTGGTATATGTATACAATGAGATACTACTCGTCTATAAAGACAGGTAGGTTCGAGGCTTTTGTAGGTAAATGGTTGCAGCTTAGAACCATCAAGCTCAGTGAAGTGAGTCAGGCACAGAAGGTTAATTATTGCATGGTTTCTCTAATATGAGAAATCCAGAATACAGTAATTTCGTAGAACTAAATGGGTGTGGTAGTGGGAACCATTGGAGAGGGGGAGGGTGTGGGAGGGTCAAAAAGGGAGAGTGGGTTTGTAATTTTGATGTGACATATAAGTGCACGAAATAATCAAGTTCAATGTAAGCATGTATCACATATATACTTATCAATAAAATGGGGGATAAAAGATTAGGTAAATAGGGAGGTAGGTAAATATCCTTTCATATAACTCACTTGTGCCATTCAAGCTAAAGTGTCTCCTCAGTAAAGATTTCTAGGTATTAATCCTGTAGCTGTTACTGAACATACACTTTGGCAATTGTTAGGAGTTTGTAGACTCAGCATTTAAGTAACCACTTGATAGGATGCATCTGTGACAGAACTTAATCCACCACTATTTCTTTTAAATTTGGTTTATTTTTGTTTTTGCAGTGCATACACCAGTGGCTTATAAAACTAGATTTTCCACTGTAATACGGTATTTCCCAGTACATGTTGTATAATTGATTTTTATCTCTCACTGCTCCCACTGCCCCAAATTTTAAAGCCTGTTAAAACTTCGTTGAGTAGTTACTTCGTATTTGATTCATGGGTAACGTGATAGAGTAGTTTTTGGAAACGTTTTTAATGTTGACTTCTTTTTTTTGAGGCAGGGTCTTGCTCACTCTGTAGCTCAGGCTGGTCCTGAACTCATTGGTAGCCCAGGCTAGCCTTGGACTCACAGCAGTCTTTTTTTGCCTTAGCCTCCCGAGTGCTGGGATTACAAGTATGTGGTGGGGAATCACTTCAGGGCCTCATGCTTGCTAGGCAAGTGCTTTAACCTCTGTGTCATTCCTCCAGCCCCAATCTTTGACCTTTAAAGTCTTATGAAAGTTACCTTTTAGTCACTTCAAGTTATTTTGGTGTATAATAGCCCACCTACATAAGTATTTAGATTTTTAAAGTTGCTTCTTTGCATGTTAATTTTTAGATCCTTAGTTATCAATAGAATGGCAAATTTATTGAACAAATTATGGGGCAGAAGAGATTCTCTGAAGTAAAAAATATTTGTTCCAAGAGTTCCTGTGCAACAGTTTTCATAGTCAGGCTTTGCACAAGTGTTTACACAGCACTGATATTTCACACATTTGAGGTAGATCATTGCTCATTTTGTTCTTTGAAGTCTGCCTATTTACTTTATTAACTCCTGTTGAAAGATTCAGGCTCACTGATTTTCAGATTTCTCTGAGAATTCTTATAGAAGGATTTCCAGGGACATTCTAGAAAAAATTAAATTTCAAGGAAGTATTTTAAAGGTTATGATTTTGGACAAAGTGAGGAGGGCTTTTTACATTTTCACTGTCACAAGTTCTGACATTTTTCTGGCCTGACTCTGCTTTTGGTGAGGCCTGCCCATGCTGGGGGGTCACTACAACTCTAACACAAAGAGGGCTAGTTGTTAGGTAGATGCTGTGTTCCATCAAACATGGGCTTGGGTTGTTTTTAATTTCCTAGTAGATTGAGAGGGTGTTTTGTGCTTGCTGGGTGCTCTGAGAGCTTAGAACTCTTTGTCATAGAGTCGTAGTCAGATAATCTTGTTGGTAAGTAAGTCTGCGTTCTGGGATATAAAGTGTTTAATTAGATTATACATTGGTCATTAACCAGCGATCATCTGTATAATACACCCATGGATGCTTAGCTGAGATAACCTAGCTAAGAAGTAGAGATGTTCTTCTTCGGTTCTTCCACCTTCTTGCCCTTGTCTTTAGCACAGGAACTTCACTAGTTAGAGCCTCTAAAACTATGGTTTTCAAAATGTCATCTGAGAATCCTTCAGTTTCCCAGGAACTCTGGCTGGTGAACATTATATAAGTGGGGCAGTTGACCTTTGAACGTGGGTTTGAGCAGCTTAGGTCCATCTGTGTGCATATTTTTGTTTGGAATTTGTGACAATTTGAAAGAGCCCGTTGATGAATCGTATATCCCAGAAATATGGGAAAAATTAAGAAAAAATGTTTTATCATTTAGTACCATGAAGTATATACAAATCTATAAAAATAAGGGTTTTCCAAATCTTAAGTACCTAAGTACTTAAAAACCATACATGGCACCATTTGTTTGCAATTATCTTTAAAACATGTGGGTCCTAATCATCTGAGCAATTTGTCTCCTTATAAACTGTGTCACAGTAAAAAGTGATCTCCTGATTTTCATTTTTTAATTACATGTGATACATGTAACATACAAAAATGTCAGTTGACTTTGTCAGTAAGGCTTCTGGTTACCAGGAGGGTATTGAGATTTTGGATAATCCAAAGTTAATATACAGTAGATTCAGGGTCTGCTGGAGTAGGTAAAACCACCAGTACATTAGCATAAACTAAGGCATGGGCAATAATTTTGACTTGTATTTCCAGCTTTCTCATAAGAACAATACAACTATAACATTTGTATTTGTTTTTGAAATGCGTGAAATATTTAATACATCAAATATTTCAATTAATGATGGACAGCATATAAAATAAGATTATATGGCCTAGTGACGCAGTTGCTATCTTAATTTGTGTAAGCATACTCAATAATATTTGTTCTGCTGTGAAATTGCCAAGTGGCACATTTTTTGGAATGTATGCTGCCCCAGTATTAAGTTCGGTGTGACTGTACTTCTACTCGATTCTGGAACTTCATTTTTTTGTTGGTTTGTTTTTGTTTTTGCAGTGCTGGGGATTGAACCTAGGGCCCCTCAGATATGCTAGGCAAGTGCTCTAGCATTGAGCTCCATTTGTTATTATTATTATTATTTTAGGTAGGGTCTCTATATTACCTCTTGGTTGCTTTCTTATTACTGAGACATAGTATCCAACAAGGGGTCACAGTTTCTGAAGGTCTCAGTCCTTTCATGGGTGTCTGGCAATAGGGAAAGGTGCTGGTGGAGGCCTGGCCAGCAACAAGCTGTTCACTGCATCACAGGACAGGAAGCCAAGAGAGTGAGATAGGGTGGAGCTAATGCATACCCTTCCAGCTCAGGTCCCGGTTCTCTGCCCCTCCCGACCAGGCCCTGTATCTGCAAATCAGTGAATTGCTTCCTATGATTGAGTCACTTCCAAACGTGTGGGTTTTGGGGGGCAGTCTAGAACCAACCCATAATAGCCTTGCACTTGCTATCTCGCTGTCCTCTTGCCTCAGCCCTCCAAAAGCTGGAATTACAGGCATGTGACACCATGTTGGCTTGGGTCTTCCTGAAATACAGTATCAGTATTAATTTCTTTGGTACTATATGGAACAAATAGGAAAACATTCATGTAAGTTTGTTTCAGTATTAGCCACCACTGTAGCAGTGAGCATTGTTGTATATGAAAAATTGCCCTAAAGTGTATTAGAAACAGGAACCTTAGGTCCCTTGAAAATAATAGTGAAGCAGTAGATATTCTTGGGGAGTTATCATTCATGCTAATTGATTTATTAGCATCCTTCGTGATGCAGACTGTATTGCTCTCTGGAGCATACAGTTGTGTACAAGCTAAACAAAATCCCTTGCCTTCCTAAAGCCTACATTCTAGTTAGGGAAAGAATATTTATAGGTTGCCGTAATATTGTTAGATACAGGAATTACATCAAAAATACCCGGAGTGGATAGGACACTTTAGGTGACAAAGATTTAGAATAAAGGGCATACAAGAGAGTGAAGCTTTTATCAAACTGTGTATGCCCCCAGGTGATGTTGAGAATTGCTTTATCGGATGTTGATGTGAAGCTTGTAAGAAACTTGGGAACTACCAACTTATTAGTAGGGGAAATGAAGGCATGTCTCTAAAGTCAATAAATTTTAGCTATTCAGCCAAGGCCGAATAATTCATTAGTGAACTAGCTGAGACTACAGTCTTGTTTTTCTAGTTCCAGTTCACAGTCATTTATTGTTTGTTTCTACATTTTTTTCAAATGAATGTTTTCAGTCCCCCATTATGCCTGCCAAAATTGTTTCATTGACGTTACAGTAGGTTGAAGGTGGACATTAAACAGCTGGGGAGCTGCTTTCAGATGGGTGGGAGAAGCCCGTAAGAAGTATGCACAACTAGAACAGACAGAATTAATAGTTTAGAGAACTTGTAAATGAAAATTATGGCATCAAGATCATTTGCTTTCTGTAAGCAGTATGGTTTTACAAATTAAACATTTTGCTAATTAAGCATAAACCCTACCTCACCTCTATCACTCTTAAGAAGTTTGTTTTAATGCATTTATAGACTTCATCAAGTAAGGAAGGTTGAAGTTGGCAACCTGGGTGGGTTAGATTAGGAGGATGGATTGGATGGTGAGTTGCAAAATCAGTTTGAACCCTGTGATACGTTTAGGCTGGTGATGGTGCTGACGGTGGTGTCTCACTGATGGTCCATCCTATCGAGAAGTTGGCTTCTGTATGTCAGTTGGTGGCCAGGCTTAGGGTTTTATTTTTGTTGCATTTTAAGGTAAATGAACTGGTTTGAGGCTTTGTCAGCTTTCTTAACCCATTACAGAGAAGGGCAGGGAGTTCCTAAATGGTAAACAGTTAGCTCTGGGACCATATGGTCTCTGTTGTTACTACAGATCTTGCCTTTAAGCACAAAAGCAGCCATAGACGCTGTGCAAATACCTGAGTTGGATGAGTTCCAATCAAACTTTATTTGTGAAAACAGGAAGCAAGTCCCATCTGGGAGGTAAGGTATATGGAACATGTTGAACAACTCTACTAAACAGGAAGTATTCTCCTTTAGTCTTTTTAAAGATTTGACTAATTACAGTATGGCCATTCAGGGAGCCTACAACTTGACCTTGACGTAGCAAAGAAGAAAACTTTTACTTCATAAGCTCTTACTTCAGAAGAGGGTGCTCCCTCTTTCCTGGTGTAAACACTTCAGTTGGAATTTAAACAAGATGAGATACTGAGATAACCTTCCCTTTTTAATCAAGCAAAACAAATTATAATTTGTGATTTAAGTAACTAATCAGAAAACTCTAGTCAAAACCGGAGGGCTTTTTTTAGGTCCTCACGTATTCTCTACTTGGATATACTGTCCATCTCCTCTATTGGAAGTTAATTCGTGCAGTGCTAGGTCAGAAACAGCATGGGACGCCCCTCGCAGCTCCTCTCTCTCACTGAACAGTAAACTTTCTCTTGCTTCAAGTCTTAAAAAAACATCGTTAATGAAATGAGATATTCTGTTAATGGTGAAGCTTCTGCAGAAATACGGAAGTATCTTTGTGAACTACTGGCATGTGAGGATTAGTGTTTATGTGACTAGGACTATATATATCTCACATTTTCATAAGGAGAAATGATGTAGACTTCACCTAGTTAATATTAAATGGAAGAGATTTTTAACTGTGGCTCTGTTGTTTTCTGAAAACCGTTTTCTCCTCAGCATGGTTAAATACACAAATAAAGGTTGCTGGAAGGAATTTTTCAGTCAACAGTGGGTTGCCATGTGAGATTAAAACATTTTCTTTCTAAGCTACTACTTAGTGCATTCATAATGTCTTAGCACTATTTGTCAGGAAGCAAATTATTATAAAGTATAGTGGGTTTTGTGTAGTCACCTGGAAATGGTCCCTAAAACTTGTTCTGCCCTTCTCATTTGACACAGAATGAACCGCAGGAAAGTGTGCCCCTCCTGCATACGAAAGGCCCCTTGCTGCTGTATGTTCCCTTCTGTGTTTGGAGAATAGCCCGTTGCCTCTGCTGAGCCTCCCCACCCCCTGCGCGGCCCCAGCTTTGGCAGGTTCCCCTTTCCTTGCAGCAGCCTCTTGCACTTACTATCTGCTTTCCCTTGCCATCTCTCAGAGGCCCTGTTCCAAATGTGTAAACCTTGGCTGTTTTTTTTTTTTATGAAGATTAAGTATGTAACAATGTAACACCAGACCAGTGTCAGGCCTATAGCAGTCAGGCATACATCACAGCTGTCATCACTGCAGTTATTGAAAAGGCCGAAATTTTAACCTTTGACTGGTCCATTCCCTGTAACTCCTGCCTTGCTCATGTGTTTTCTCTCTGGAAATTCCTCCCTCGCGCTGGCCTGTTGGTCTCTGTTTTCCCTGTGTCGTTGCTCTTCCACCTTGGGAGCTTGCCAGCTGCCTCTGACCTCATCTGTTAAGTGCCCGTGTGGCCGCCACACTGGGTCTCTCTGTCTGCCCTCAGTTTCATGTTCTGGAGGCTGCCTCTTCCCTTAATTTTCTGTGACAAGACAGGCTCCTGGTTTCCCTTGTCCTACTTAACTGTATGCTTCTAATTTGCTTCTCTGACATCGAATCCTCTCGTCAGCCTCCAGATGTCTGTGTTCCTTAAGGTTCTGTGTCGATTCCGCTCCTCCCCCTTCACCTCCAGTAGTGTTCTCCTCAGGTGACACTATAATGTGTACACTGAACTCACCTGTGTTTTAACCTTAACGTTTACATCTTGAGAGATCAGTCTGGCATCTGAGACTCAACATGTCCTAACAAAACTTGTCCATCTTTTATTGTCCCCTGTCAGCTTCTCCTGATTTATTTCAGTTGCTGATGACAGTGCTATTCTCCAGCTACCAAATTCTGGTGCCCACTTTTCTCACATTTCACCCTTATTCTCCGCTTTGTGCTAGTTGAATTTTTCTATCAACTTTTTTTTGTTGTTATTGTTTGCACAGTTGCATGGAGAGAGATCCGGCAAAGAAACTTACAAGTGTTTTAGAGTATTTTTTATCTCTGGATAATGCAGTTGGTGAGGTTTTGCATTGTTTGAATTTAGGGTTTTTTTTTAACAGGCCTTTTATTACTTAGACTCTTCTTCATGGCCTGCTGACTCCGTAACCCTCCTTGCCCTGACGTTGCTCCTTGGCCTACAGCTCATTTCTCAGTGCACTCACTTCCTTGCCCTTGGGTTTTGATGTGGTGCCTTGTTCATTGGTTTATTGTATCTCTTTATTTTCAGGGCTACTGTCAAGCTTTCCTGAAGGAAGCCCAACCGCCTGCATCCTATGCCACTCTCCTTTTCTGCCGTCTAGTCTTACATGTGTTTTTGTGTTAAGTCCTTTATTAGATTGTAAGCTCCATGAGGGCAGGCACTGGTTATTCTCCTCCCACTTTTCTGTTACAATCTTCCAGTCTTTCCTTGGGAACAACTCCTTTTCCCACTAGCTGTGGTTTTGGTGGAATGGTCAACTGAGGTGAGCTGTCAACAGGATGCTCTTCTCCTGGGAATTGAACTTTGAGTCATGAGATACAAGGACTTGACAGTGATTGGCACCGGGTGAGCCCGGCTGAGGTGCTCTGAAGAAGCAACTCATTAGTTCCTGCCTCCCAGACCCCTGGAGCTGCTCTGGCCCCTGAACTCTCCGAAGCTGCTCTCCAGATTTTCCTTCATACCTGTGAGCTATCACATATCCTTACAGTAAAAATGTCCCTCCTTTAAGTTAAGTCAGAACCAGTTGCTTTAACCCAGAAATCCCTACCAGTAGAGCTGTTATGTTTGGAGCTAGTTGGACTTCAGTCGTTCTGGTTTTCGTATTGATTCTCATGGGCTTTTTTTTTTCTCTTTAAAAATCCAAACAAAAACCAGCCAGAAACTGCTGCTGCTTTGAAACGTACTATAGAAGCCCTTATGGACAGAGGAGCCGTAGTGCGGAACTTGGAAAACCTGGGTGAGCGAGCACTTCCCTATAAGATCTCCATCCACAGCCAGCAGCACCGAAGAGGCGGGTAAGTTTCTTCATGAAGCATGCATGGAAAGATGTCTTTGATTGGCTTAGTTAAGAATACTGACTAACCTTAGCAATTATCATGACTTCATCGTCAGAACTGTGTTTTACCAGATGTTTTTAGATATGTACCGGTACTAGAGCAAACCTGTGTTGTAAATAGGACGTAGTTATGCTAGCCCATGGTAAATAATAACCAGAGAACAGAAACAGCCAGGGTAGCAGGCTTATGAACTTAGCTCTTCTTGTCAACCTGAGCATATTTGCACCCAGAATTACTTTTGCCTTTAAGAAATTCTTTGAGAGCAACATTCGTTGTCTCAGCTTCTTTGGACACTAAATTCAGTTCTCCTCTCGTTGTCGTAGCGATCAGCTGTGAAAATCTTTGCACATGGTGCTTTAGTCTTGTGGGTCTCCTGGTCATGTGCAGTTGGGATGTATGTGACGAGACCTACATGGGGTTATGCCTCACACTATGGCTTTCTTAATGCATTAAAGCCTTCTGCTGAGAGGTGGCACATTCTGCAGACCTTCTCCTTTGATTATCTCACCTTGTTTTGTGATAGTGTTCAGCTTCTTGAGAGCATCTCAGAAGAGAGTGCCTGAGCATTGCTAGGCAACGGGAAATGCACGGTGGCAGGGCCCCTTCCACAATCATAATGACAATGAGAGAAGGAGATCTGGGTGGGGGTGTCTGTTACCACCCAGCTAGCTCGCTAGTGTGCTTTCTTCCTCCTTTCCTTTCCTTTTCATCTCTTCCCTCCTTCTCTTTCTCCTTTCCTGCCTTTTTAACCACAAAAGGATGTGGCTTTAACATCAAGGTTTCTTTTGCCTTGTTTAACATGGATTATGTAAACCAAGGACAGTGCTGGCTAGTAGTCCCAGATACCTAGGAGGCTGCGATGGGGAAGGTCACTTGAGTCCAGAAGCCTGGGCAACACAGCAAGATCCTCTTCAAAAAAATAAATAAAACAGCATATAAAAATTGACTAGGCATTATGAGCAGGTTCTTGGGTAGAAGGCCCTGAATAAGAAGGGCAGTCTTTTGCCTTGTAGAGTGTGCTTGCAGGGTGTCCAGTAGGAGTCTTCCTTCTGCCATTTTGAGCGTGTTACTTGTGCCTTTCTTTTTTTCCTCCTTTTTTCCAAGACTTGGTTTTGTTGAAGGCTGTGGGACCAACGTCGTAGAATTTTCACTGTGTGTGTGTGTGTGTGTGTGTGTGTGGTGGGAATCAAACCCTAGGCTTCATTATGTGCTAGGCAAGTGCTGTAGTGCTGATATATATCTCTAGTTCTTTGGATGTGTGGAGCTGGGGGGTGCTGTTTCTCTTTGTGGGATAATAAATGCAGGTCCTAGAAAAACCTACTTTGAACTCTGCATGTGCCTCACTAAGGATTATGCCATTGTTACTGTCACTTAAAGATTGCATTTCTGGCTCCTTCACTTCCGATTCCTCTGCATAATAGGGGTGTAGTCCTGTGAATTACACATATTTATTATATACAGACAAATGAGGGAGGGCCCTATCACAAGTTCAAGTTTTAATCTTGTTTTCTTTCTGGAAAAAGATCAACGTCAGATATTGATTTGTTTAAGGTACCGTCTGTTTTTCAAAATGTAGTCTGTGAAAAACTAATTTTCAGAGATGCTCAAACAAAAACCACAACAAAAAGTGGAGTATGTATGGTTGGTTAGATGTGAGAAGCCATCCATGATTGAGTCGCTTGTAGAGATTCACACACATTGACGTAACTGGTGATGGGCTCTTCAGTAAGATCCTTTCAGTTAACCAGTTTTATTTGAGCATAGTACCTTTGGTTTTTGCAACATCCCTTAGTATTCTCTCTGATACTTTTGGTAAGCAAACCAATGATGGCCAGCATGTTTGGAGTTATCTGAATGAAGATTTGGAATGGAGTGCTGGTGTGTCCAGTTGTCTGCACTGGACAGCCTAGGATTAGCCAGTGCTGTGTTGTCCTCAGACTCTTCTGTCCCCATTCCACCCACTGCCCCCACCTTGGTCATTAACCTCAGCCACATTTGCACCAGTCTTTTCTTCATTTGGAAAATTAATTTATATGCATTGCATATAAGCAAGAAGGTATTATAGGCATTCACTAAGTGGATTCTCACGTTCCAGGTATGCTGTGGGCCAGGGAGTTCTCTTTTTAAAAATGGTTAAGAAGAGACAGAATGGACTTGTCTGTTGTACATTTAGCATTCAGAATTTTGACTGATTTTCAGTAGTCCTGGAAATCATAACATGCACCTGTAATTTGGGTGATGTACTGACTTGAATCTTGATGCTATGTGCAGGAACCATTTTTTAAGCTGCCTACTATAGTGAGCCTAAATGCCCTCCTGGAATTCACATTCTGGTGTGCTACAGTTGGTGTCATGTATGCATGCTCTTTTTTTTTTTTTCAAATTCTTTATCTAAGTAGTAAAAAATAAATGTTTTTGCATTGAAAAGACATTCGGGTCATCATTACATCAGTCAGTTTTCTTAGAATAGACTTATATCAAAGATTGAATAAGTGAATTGCTGCATTGCTATATTCATCTTTATCACAAGAGTAAATTACACATAAGCAATAGGTACAATGGCATACTTTGTTATTTCAGAATTTTTAAATTTTTCGTAAATTATTTACTCACTTTTAACGAATTACTAACATTTGGCCAGATTTGGTTTACCATTTTGTCTACCTATCCATCCATATATTCATGCATGCATATTTTTAAAAGATTATATACCAATTCCCCACGCTGAATATAATTATGTTTTATAAACTAATATACTATTAAAAATGATAATTATGTTGGGAAGTTTCATATATATTTATGAGAAAGCTGGTGCTGTTTTAGGAGGATACCAATCAAATGATTCTAATGCCAATCTATGTATATTTTTTGGTTATACCTTTTCTTTAGATGTTTCCTTTCTTCCATGTTCTTTGGTGCTGCTTGTCTCTCTATCTCAAAGATCACTTCAAGTATTTTCTGTAATGCTGGGCTAGTGATTGCAAATTTCTTAGGGATTCTTGGTCATAATAAATTTTTACTTTTCCTTTAATTTTCAGGAATAATTTTGCTGGATACAACAAGCTAGGTTGATACTTGCTGTCTTTTAAAGCTTGAAAGATTTCACTCCATACTATCCTGATCTTTAAAGTTTGCACTGAGAAATCTGTAGTAATTTGAAAGGGCTTGCCTTGGTAGAACAATGTCTGTTTTTCCCTTCGTGTTTTTAATATTCTCTCCTCGTGTTGTATTTTTGAGGTTTTGATTACGATGTGTTGTGGCGAGTCTCATTGCTGGTTGAAGTTATTTGGTGTTCTGTAAGTTTCTTGTACCTGAAAATTAATTTCCTAGATTTGGGAAATTTTCTTGTATGAGTTCGTGAATAAATTATTTATACCTTTGGTATTGTCTTTTATTCTTTCTCCCACACCCATAATTCTGAGAATTGTTCTTTTTGAATCATCCATCAGCTGTTATATTCAGCTACTTTGCTCAATTCTAATTTTGGATTTGTGACTAATTATGACATTTATTTTCTCAGTCTTGTTTTCAAGGTCTAAAATTCTGTCCTCACAGTGTTTGACTTCCTCTGCTTTCACATGTATTTTTCATATCCTGAATTTCAGCTAGATTTCTTTTCAAAATTTCTGCTTCTCTTTCAAAATATTCCTTCATAGTTTGCATTTTTTTACTTACCACAACCAACTTTTTATTTGTGGTTTCTTTCTATATGTTCAGTGAGCTTTGAATTCCTTGAGGACCACTGTTTGTTTAGTAAGATTCTCCTTAAGCTCGCTGATGATTGCTTGCATTTCTTTGCAGATATCTTATTTGAACTGGATGTTCAACTCATTTATTTGCTTATTGATTTCCTTCCCTATGAATTCCGCTATTTCAGCACCCACGCCATTAGTTTCTGGGGTCTCAGGCATCTCTGTGGGTGCCCTGTTGCCCTGTCTTCTTCCATGTTTCTGTTGTTGAGGGACTGCACTTTAAAGGCCTAGCCGAGAGGTTTCCTTGAATGGCTATGAGGGTGTGTGTAGGGAGAGCTGAAATTCCTCTGAGTTCTGTGCTGGGAGGAGGCAGTGAGGGGGGATCTAATAGTCTGATGGCCTCTGAGGTGTCTTGTTCACCCCCAGTTCCCTCAGCAAAGTTTGCCTCCCTGTCCTGGCTTCTTTCCCCTGAGGGCAGGCCTCTCTATCCTTGAAGGTGCTCCCCCTAACACTAGAGCCATTTAGGGGGTCAGAAGTCTTTCTCTGCTCTCTGCATCTGTCTCTTGTGCCCGTTTTTTTCCTGGGGACCATTTAAAAGTGACCCCAAAAGCCCTGCTGTGCTCTTCAGAGCTTTCTTTAATCAGTTCAGTCTTGTGCTTGCTTGCTTGCTTGCTTTCTCTCTCTCTCTCTCTCTCTCTCTCTCTCTTTCTTTCTTTCTTTCTTTCTTTCTTTCTTTCTTTCTTTCTTTCTTTCTTTCTTTCTTAATGGCTCCTTCTTACATCATTGCCTGTTGTGGCTGCTGAGCACTGCTTCTGGTCTAGGCTCCTAGAGGCCTTTTCTAGGGGGAGCTCACATTGCATGTTTTGGAGGCTGGGACTACCAGCTGCTGTCAGTTCCTACTTCTTCCTGATCCGTGCTTACCTTGGTGTGAGGTTCTTGGCTCTGGGTGAGCTTTCCTCCATCTGTGGATGCTGATAGCTCCCAGCCATTCGCAGTCATTTTGGGGCTGCATCCTGGGCGGCTGTTTACCTCTGAGGGGGTTTCTAGTCTTCTCCTGGCTTCCTTTCAGTTGTTTGGGTGCTCCTTCCTATTCTCACTGCATTAAATAGGCAGTTTTTGACTATATTCTCAACTTTTTAAGTGGGTCCGCGAGGAGACATTGTGCAGCTGTGTCACTCAGCCGCCATCTTGACCGGAAGTCATATTTATGCTTTTATATTTAGAGTACAGTATGTCTTAGTGATATCCACAGCATCTCTAGATGGTTCCTCTGATTGTTCCTGGTGCCAAAGAGTTTTCAGTCTAATGGAGGACTTGGCTGTGAGTGCTAACCTAGGCACTGACAAATGAAGTGTGCGTAAAAGTGCTTTGCACGGCAGTGGTGCAGCTTGAATTACCTTTCCTGTTGCTGGGCTATTACACCCAATACTTACAAGTTATAGGAGGAGAGCTTTAATGTTTCTCAGGATTTTGGGATTCAGTCCATGGGTGGCCGATTCTAAGGCAGAAGCATCGTGGCAGAAGAGCACGGCAGACCACACATGCTTAGTTCCATGTGGCCAGGAAGCAGAGCAGGGGCAACACAAAAAAGAAGGCGGTCAGAGGCCAGATAGAGATCCCAAGGCCACGCCTCTGTGACCCACCCAGGCATGCCCAGAGGTGTGCTCCATTTGGGATTCCCCAGGGGGCTCCCAAAGCCAACCAAGTCAACATTCTACCTTACCACACTGGCCCTGGCTAACAATGAGATGTTCCTGTTGTAGTTACTTTCCAGCATGTTGAATAATTGCTGACTTCATTTTTCTATCTCTGCCTCCTTCCCCAGTAATCTCTTTGCAGTACTCAGGCCTGATGGGTTGAAGGAAGGACAAGTAGAAAAGTGCACGGGGAGGAGAGATCTGCTGCTGTAAGCTTAGTGGGAAATGTACCCAGAGGAGGGGCTGCTTTGGTGCCTGCTCTGTATTATGATAATGAGTCTATTTTTACTCAGTGTCAAAAAATGCAGCCATTATATTTCAAATATTAGTTTGGTCAGTCTCCACTTTAGAAACAGGTTGTGTTCCAGATATTTATCTGTAAGTCTGTTGTTTATAACTGGGAACTTGTTTTCCTACTAGAACAACTTCATGGTTAAGTTTCCAGACTGGTACACAGAGATTTACTTAATTCATAATCTCTGAGGGACAGTAAAATTGGATGGGCCATTTGCTACAGCTGGGGTCCATTTTAGACTTATTTTTAAAATGCTATTCTTGTTCCATCTGGCAACAGAATCTGGCCTGGGTCTGGTTATCCATATCAGGGCAGGGATGGTGATGATGTCTTAGCCACTCGCAACATTTATTTATACTATTTTGCTATTTTCTCAATGGCAGTAGCATCTCAGATCACTTGTTCTCAGTTGATGGGAAGTTAGGAACAGGGCAGGGGTGACCAGATACCCCTGCTGCTTGGTCCAGTTCAGGGTACTTTGTGTTGTGGATCTTCTAGGCCAGCTTTCCAGAGAGAAGCTCCTAGTCTCTCTCATGACCTGTTGTTGCTGGATAGTATTGCCTGCTCAAAGCGAGGAGTCTTAGGAGGCTCTGGAGCCATTCCTGGCTCTGGATTTGCTTTTGTCTCTTGGGTTTTCCTACCATTTCACCTGTCTGCCTTCATGTGCTCACCTTGATGCCCTCACCTACTCTGGGGGATGTGTGGAAAAGTCTGTATAAAAGCAAAAGATGGCACACACACATAGGAAGTAGTATATACCCTTTCCATAAAGAGCCAGGCGCCTTACAGACTCTAATGACAGCCCCTGGCCAGAATACTGCAGCATCTCATTCCAGGGATGCACAGTGTTTGAGGCTCTCTTTCCACTAGATGGGGCTGGATGGAGAGTGATTTCTGATGCAGGAGAAGGAACGATAGGAAACAAAAATCCATATTTAAATGCTAGGCCTTGTGCTTATTATAAAAGGAGGCCTCAGGTGGCTTTTGACTCCGTTTACCAGGTCTGGATTTACTGCTTAAGACCGAGCTGACCTTCAAGTGTCTGTGACTAAAACTCTTCAGTAATGAAGGAAGGAGTTACTTGCCTCTTTTCCACATTTCTCTCCATTCTCATTTCTGCTTTAAAACTTGGGTAAGTGCTTATGGTAAAGTTCTGCTGGCCCGCAGACAAGATACTCTTCTATTTACGGGTAAGCAGAATGATAAAAATAACCGGCTGTATAGTGAATCAGTGGAATTTTACTGACTCGCTCCCCAAATGTATCTGCAGCTTACTCCAAGAGCCCTGGCACCCTCTCCAGAAGAGATTGATTCTTCTCTGTAGTTTTCCCGTTAGCTAACATTTCCAGGTTCTTGGGCTTTTCTGCCAGCATGAAGTCACGGCCAGTATCCTGACCCCATTCCTCTGTGTAGGTATTCTGCAGTTTGTTCACGGTAGGGCTGATGTGGCCTTGGAGGTTTCTTGTAAGTGGCAGTGGTCCAAGATTTGTAAGGATTCTGCTATAGATTTTTGGTGTTTTATTGAAGTATATGAGCTCCAGCATATGTAAAAGATGCTTTTTCATACAGAGGGTGACTCAGTTTTAAGGTGAATAATTCCCTGCTTCTGGAGATTCTGAATCCAGAAAGGTTTTAACCCAGACAGTCTAGGAACTAGCATCAAAACAGGTCTGTTTTCTGTCTTCAGAAAGGCTCCAGGATGCTTGGATGCTACTAGGGCTGCAGAGACCTCCGTCCCCCTCCCCCACTCCCCCACCCGCTGAGAGCGCTTCAGTGGAAATTTCCACTTGTCTGCCTTGGGGAAGGGGAGGGTGTCTGAGAGAGAAAGAGAGGAAGAATACAAGGCCAGTTCAAGCAAGCGTGTGTGCGTGTGTGTGTGTGTGTGTGTGTGTGTGTGTGTGTGTGTGTGAAATTTGTAAATACAGGGTTAAAACAAACATTTTTTTTTTTAAAAAAAAATCAATCTTATTAAGAGCAAAAGAAAAAATATTTCTTTCCCTAAACTAACACCGAGGGGAGTGAGGCTGGAGGTTGATCTTCCCAGGTGTCAACATAGCCTGGTGTCAGAGAGTAACCAGTTGCACCCGTGGTCTAGGGCTGACCCCCTCTTGGGGAGGAGGGGGAGGGACACTGAACAGCTGGTTTCCTTGCTGCTGTGGGTAGAGTGCTCTTGGTAACAAGAATACCAGTACTGGGGCAGTCTCTCCTGGAAGCCATTTATTTGAGGGTTTTTCAGACTGAGGTTTCTGTCTTTGTGGTGGAGAGTTTTATAATTTGAGATTGTCTGAAGTTACTCAAAGAAGGATAAATCTTGAAACCATGTGGTTAAATTGTAAGAAGTAATTCACTGTTCTCTGGTTTTTGAACATTGTCATCTGATGAGAAATTCCTGCATGTACCAAACATATTTTGGCCCTTCCCTTCTTGTTACCTGGTGTCAGTGATCTTACTTCCCCTTCTGCAGAATTGGTGTACATATAAGTCAAGTACTTGCCTATAAGAAAGAGAGATGCTTGGGTAAAGCTGCCATCAGCCTTGTAGGTGAAGAGATTCTGTAATAGAGCCATATGTGGGAAAACAGTGTTTAAGTGGTTGGGCTTTGGGTCCTAGGCAAAGGTAATACTTAGACTACCTGGGTTGCAGAGCCAGTTCTCTTGTGCCATGTAGCATGTGGCTGAAGATGCCAGAATTATGTAATGTAATTAGATTTGGGATTATTGAGCTGATTTTTCCAAAATGATATGTCTTATGTATTGATTCAGTCACTGTCTAGAATAAAAGTAGAAAATGGAAAACTAGCTATTTGGAGTACTTTGTTATTATTTACTTACTGGAATGTAATTCTGGGAGCATGTCTAACCAGTAGTAACATAGTCACAATTCTAAACTATTTCAACTGAATAAGGAATTTAATGAGGATGAAGATAGAGAAAGAGTCCATATGTGTTGGGGCTTCAGATCTTGTGTTTTGGCTCTTGACCAGTTGGTGAGGGCAAGAAGCTAACTCTGACGCTACTGTTCTCACAGCCCCTCTGTTGGGGCAGAAGACAGGGAGGGCCAGAGCAGATTTCCCTGCAGACACTGAGCTTCTGTTGCGGCTGCCTTCCCTTGGACTCAGCTTTTTAGGTCTAGATACAGCAGCCTTTCTCCATTAGGATATAAGGAGTAGGTGTCAGGAGTTCCAAGGTCATTGTTTCAACCTAACTCTCCCCCTCCCGGTTCATTTTTTTTTCTTCCTTCCTTTTTTGTTTTTTTGGTAACTGAGGATTGAACCTAAGGCTTTCACGCTGAGCTACGTCTCAATCTCTTTTTTAATTTCTTAGACAAAGTCTCTTAGGTGCCCAGTTTGAACTGGAACTTGAGATCCTCTTGTCTCAGCCTCCCAGCGTGCAGGGATTATAGATGTGCCACCACTTGCAGCCCCGCCCATTCTTACAGGTCTCTTCACAGATGTGGGCTGTCAAGGCCAGGGGCTTCCACAGGCCCTACAAGCTGCCTAGACCCACAACTCCAAGCAGGTTGCAGGGTTATTGAGTGCCATACCTGTAAAAGCCTCTGTCTCATTCCCAAGGACACTGGCAGTTAGGTAAGCCCAGTAGCCCACAGTTGGGTTTGCATAACTGCTGCAGGCAGCATAGCCACAGTTTAAGTCACAGAAGCCCGATTTTCTGTTAGCACAACAGACCTTGGGATGTTTTCCCCACCTGGACTCCATGTTCCAGCAGGAGGAGGCCACACGCACCTCATTGTTTTGTCCTGCTGAGGTTTGCCTACCGGAGAAACTTATGAACCAGTTAAGTTTGTCCACATAGATAGGTAAGAAAAAAGAATGAATGGGAAGCAACTAGGAGTTGGTAAGGTTCCTGTCTATGTGTCAGGTTCCAATAGACTGTTCACCTGTGTCCCTGGGCCACAGGAAAAGGTAGACAGAGATGGAGTTTGTCCTGGACTTCTTAGAGTGGGGGTGGGACTGTTAGTTTCCCGGAGGAGAGGTGGAGAGGTCGGAGTTTCAACATAGTGATGAATGCCGTAAGGTCTGCCCATCTCTACCCCACTTCCCCCCTTCTCTGTTCGTCGGTGCTTCCTTTTCGTGGAAATTTCCATGGTGTAATAAGGAGACATGAGAGTGGAAGTAGCTTTGCCCACATCAGCCCGAGGCACAGATCAGCAGGGCGATAGCATGAAATGACAGTCACAGGCTATGGTTATGGACACAAACCCATTTGCATTTTGGCCAGCACTCTTGTTTGTTACTAAAGGAACACTGTGACTGATAGAGTGAAATTAAGATAAAAGTGAGAGGGCTCTTGGTAGCTGTGGAGAGCCTCCAGAAGCCAAGGGACCACCCAACTTAGGATTTCCAGGCCTTTTCCTAGGACTTTGCTATATCCAGAGTGCCGGTGCTAGGCATCAAGTGATGTGGTAGACAAAATATGGAATTACGTAGTCTAGAGTCCACAGCTTGCATTTTAGTGCTGTGGTTGGGGCGGATCACTTCTCTTCTGAGGTTTCTGTTTCCACATATGAAGGGGTTGGACTGCTTTGCCATTATGACCCTTTATGATCCTTTTCTTACTCAGAGCCTATGGTTGTATAACCCATTTGGTCCCAAAACTCTCAGTGGCTTCTTGTGTCCTGCAATCAAGAGACCTGCTATGTTTTAGCCCTGGCTATGACCACTTAGCTGAGTTAAGCCTGCGCTAATGACAGAACTCTTCTGAGTCTCTTCAGAGCAACAATAGATTGCTAGCCTCATAGGAGACAGTGTGTGGGACACACACACTGGAAAGCTCGGGAATCAGCGTTGCTGGGAGAGGGCTGCTGGGCCCAAGTCAGCACTCAGCTCCATCCTCTCTTGCTCCACTTGTTAGTTTCTGCACAAAGTGGGTTTCTACCACCCTTCATCTTTTTCCTCAGAAGTTCTTTAAAGGATGTGGAAGCAGTCTGAAAGGGAGAGTGCTGTGTAAGACAGTTTGTTTTTTTTTTTTAAGTTCCAAAATAGGAACTTTCTGATATATCTGGCCTCTGGTGTCCATCCTTGGACATTCTTCTGGCCTTCGTCAGAGAATGGTGTTAAAAAGCTCTGGGTGTGTTTCTTAAGGTTATTGGGTGAGTGCTGATGTATGGAGAACGCTGTTCAGGAGTACTGACTGGCAGAGGGTTGAGGTGGTTGTTGGCAATGCAAAAGGACATTTTGGGAGGAAATTTGATGAGTACTGAAAGAACAAAAGAAGAAGTGGGGAGAAAGACCAATCTGTGTTGGGCAAGACCTCCCTGATTGTCACCAGGGGCCAAAATGAAATTATTGGAGGGCAGGCAGGGGGAGTGAGTGTGTGAAAAACTGGGGTTGCTATGGAGGAGGTAATTTTGGGGTTTTTTGCGAAAAGTTTATAGGCTGTCCTCCAGAGTCTTGCTCAAGACAGGTAATCAATAATTAAATGTTCAACAAAAAAGCAGTCCGTAAGTTGGCTGATTTGCAACCTGTTTTGCTACAGGAGTAGAAATAAGTCTGAAGTTCTGATCACATTTCCAGGTAGTTTTGAGAGTAAGCGGAATAGTGGCCTTATCTCATCAGTAAGCCAAAATGCAAGTCATTGTCTCAAGAAGCTGCTGAAAGCACTGAGGCACTTGGACCATTTTTGTTTCATTTCTCAGGAAACCTGGGAGTCTTAGTCTCATAAGCTGAAATTAGCCCCTCACCACCACCCCATCATCTGGTCATCACCAGGTCTTGGCCATTCAACTTCTAAGTATTGGCTTTAAATCAGTTTTATATCGACATACAGTAAATGCCATATATTTAAAGTATACAGCTTAACAAGTTTTGACATTCGTACGCACCTGTGAGACGCCACAATCAAGATAATAAATACATTTATCATCCTCAGAGTCACCTTTTACCCTTTGCCGTCCCTTCCTTTGACCTGCACCCAAGCAGGATGCACCCAAGCACTCTTATTATAGTTGACAGTTTCTTGGAAAGTAAGTAGATACATCAGACTGCATGTACTTATTTTACTGTGTGGTATCATCACCAGTATAATTTCAGATTCATCAGTGGTGTGTATCAGTTGTCTGCTCCTTTTTCCTGCTGAGTAATATGCCCTTGTATGTCTATCAGTTTACATTTTGAAGGATATGTACATTATTTTCCAGTTTGGACTTGTTACAGGCAGGGCACAGGCTGTTGTGTTGTGTCCGTGCTCTCATTTTTCTTGGACAATACCAAAAAGTAGAATGGCATGGTCATAAATGGCAGATGTGCATTTAAGTATTAAAGAAAACTACCAAAATGTTTTTCAAACTGGTTATAGCATTTACATTTCTTTTAGCTCTGTGTAAGAGTTCCAGTTCCCCTGCATCCCATCACCATTTGGTATGGTCATCTTTTTAAACTTTTGGCCATTCACACAGGTATCTCTTTGTGATTTTAACTTGAATTTCATCTATGATTAATGGTTTCAGCATCTTTTCATTGCCGTTACTGTATATCTTTGTGGAAGCACCTTCTCAAACCTTATGCCCGTTGTTTAAAAATTGTTTTGTTCTCATGTTCATTCTGTAGTCATGTCCTCTACAAATAAAGATAGTTTTACTTTTCAATCTAAATGCCTTTTTTTTTTTTTTTTTTACTTCACTTGTCTCATTGCATGGCAAGGACCTCCAGCGCAGTGTTGACTAAGTGACGACCACAGTGGGGCTCTTGTTTGTTTCCAGTCTTAAGAGGAAAGCTAATTTTCATCAGTTGATGAAATAGTCATTGTAAAAATTTTGGAGATGCTTTTTCTGAGTTTGAGAATGGCCCTTTTTTACCTTTGGTTTCCTGAGAATTTTGATCAAGAATGGCTGTTAAGTTTTGCTGAAAGCTTTATCTGCATTGTTGAAATGATCATATTGCTTTTTTGTGGTTGATAGTTTGTCTTTTTAATTTGTTTGTGGTTGTTTCATATAACACGTTAACGGTCTGTAGTCTTAGGATAGATTGTACTTGGTCATGTTGCCCTTTTTATATAGTATAGTGGTCAATATGCTAAAATCTTAGTTTTATCTGTTCATCAGCAGTATTCCTGGTCTGTTCCTCATTTTTTTCTGGTTTTGTTATAGGGTAATGCTGGCCTCAAAACAAGGTGAGATGTCTCTTCCTATTTGTCAGATGAGTTTATGTCAGAATGGATATTTTTTTCCTTAATATTTGATACGATTTTACTAGTGAAGCCAGCTGGACCTCAATAGTCTCTGGTAGGAATATTTTTAACTACAAATTTATTTTTTAGATGAAGAGCTATTCAGGTTACCTATTTATTGTAATCTTTGTTAGTTTGTATTTTTCAAGGAATTTGACTTTTATTTGAGTTTTCAAATTTATTGCAAAAGTTATTCATTACATCCCTTAGTATACTTCAAGTATTTGCAGTGTGTGTTGTCATTTCACCTTTCTCATGCCAATTGGTAATTTGTCTTACCTGTTCTCCCTGGTTTAGAGATCTATCAATTTTGTTAATCTCAGTAAACTAGTCTTATGAATATTCTCTGATTTTCTAAGGATTGCTGCTCTGATCCATCCAGCTGTTCTCTCTCCTTCTCTCTTACTAATTTAATTTTTTTCTCAGTTTCTTGATGTAGAAGCTGACCTCATTGACACGAGTCCTTTCTTTTCATAGGTGACTGTTGATAGGTGCTGTTTCAGTGGCATCTCCAGAAAGAATATGTTGTATTTTCATTTTTATTCAATCTGAAATACTTTGTAGTTTCCCTTTTGATTTCTTCAACCCATTGGTCTGTTGTGCCCTTAAATGGATGTTTGGTCTCTAGTATCTGGATTTCCCCAAGATCTTTCTGTATGACTTAAATCCTTTTAGGTTTATTGAGACTTGTCATATGGCTGAAAAAACATGGTTGGACTTGGTACATGTTCTTTGTGTAGCCTGCTTTTGCTTGATGAAGGGTTCTGTGTTAGTTTTTAGTTTGGGGTGGTTGATGCTAGTGTGCACTTTTCTCTGTCCTTGCTGATTTCCTGTGTACTGATTCACTCAATTGAGTTTTGTGATCTTGCCTTCTTTATGTTTGGGTTCTGATATCTTGTTGTGTCTTGGTGAGGCTATTGTCATACATTCTCTCTCTCTTTTTTAAATCTCTGGGGTTTTTTTGCATTGAAGGCTGCTTCATCTGATATTGCTGTAGCCACTTGCTTTCTTTTGGTTTGTGTTTTTGCCTGGTACATATTTTCCTGTCTTTTTATTTTTATTCATTACATGAATGACTTACCCAAACTTAGCTAGAGTGAATGATCACTCAGGAAATTTGCTTGCAAGCTTTGAACCTTCTTTGTATGGAATTAAAAAAGATGTCGTATCTTTTATTATACCTCCTTTTCGTGCCCAGTTTTCCCATTTCCAGTGTGGTCTTTCTTGCTAGCTTCAGAGTTACAGTGGGCCTGCTCCATTTCACTCACTGTGTAGGGTGCTGGCAATAGCTAGGGAGTCCTGTCATAATTATGTTTTAGTGGAGTGAGACAGACAGCAGACAAACATGCTATGCCATTGGTGATAAGTGCTCTAAGAAATGATTAAAACATTAAGTAAGGGAGACAGTAGTGTGAGGAGTGGTGGGTAGAGCAGGAAGAGTGCTTGTTTAGGAGAGGTAGCCATACAACGGTTCTGAGAAGTTGACATTTGGACCGAGATATGACAGACAGGGGGGATAAGCTGAAACTTTAGTTTACACCATTTCTGGCCAAAGAAACCACGAGGGCCAAGACTTTGGGAGAAGTATCCTTGGGAGCTTTCAGAATGGTGAGGCTGGAATTAAAAGTAGGAAATGTTGAAAAAAAAAAATACCGCCTCAGAATACTATAGAATTCACAAATGCTGTACTGATACAGACATTAACCAATAATATAAGGAAGCCTTAAGCTTTTAGAACTGAGAAGGGAGGTGTACCGGGAAGGAGTGGTGCTTCCTTCCTTGTAGCGTAACCCAGCAGGCAGCTGCCGAAGCTCTCTGTCTTTCAGGATAGTAAATGGCCTGGGATCTCTGTTGGTGTCAGTCTGGTCTAAGTAAATGAAGGTGCATTCTTACCAGAGTTCGAATTATTTTCTTTGTATTCCTTCTCACTTCTTGAACATACAGGATAGTCTTAGATGAGTGTCGTCCCTTTCATAATCTTATTCATGAGGTGTAGTTGATGGTTTAGTAATTATTGTGTTTCTTAGATACATTAAGTCACTAGTAAGGTCCTTGGAAAATTTGAAAGCTGTCTAATAGGTGTTTTCACAAAAAAACAATCAAAAGATAACCTAAAAATTTAGTCTTGTTGAGGGGCTGGAGGGGTGTTCTCCTCACCTATCACTGTACCAGATTTTCTAGTATTTCCCACTGTCAGTGGCTGCCATACAGTTGTTTAGATTCATGTCTTCCCAGGAGTATAGCGGGAAGGGTGGAGGAAAGGAGGTTGAGCATTGGTGTTGAACTCTTGAACTGGTCAAGTGAAAGTGTGTTGAACAAAGGTGTGTTTGTGAGTAATCAGTGACTTTCTGGGAAGAGCTAAATGAAACTGTTGACCAAACTAGTAGAATTGTTTTGTCTCAGGATGAAGGTGTTCACAGTTCTTTTTCTTTCTTTCTTTCTTTTTTTTTGTAGGTATTTTTTGGTTGATTTTTATGCACCAACAACCATCGTGGACAGCATAATGGATCACTTGTCTCGAGACATTGATGTGATTAGACCGAATGTCGTAAAACATCCTTTGACCCAGGAAATAAAAGAATGTGAGGGCATCGTACCAGTCCCACTTGAAGAAAAGTTGTATTTCCCAAAGAAGAGGAAGTGACAAGTTCTGTAGGTTTTAGCCTTGTGTTGACTTCTCTCACGTGGGGATAGCACAAATGACAAGCTTATGAGTGTGGCCTTTAGCAAAGAGTGTGCTGCAATGCCTTTTGCATTCTCTAGGGTGCTTAGATTTTAATCTCTTTTGCTGAGAGGTGGGAGAGCTGCTTTCTTAAGAGTTGCCCTATGAATTTATGATATAGATTATTCCTGATTGCATTTTCATTACTGTAATTTCTTTGTCAGTGTAGATTTTTCTCCTTACAACAGTAGCACCATTTTGAAGAGCAAAACATAAAACTGTTTTGGATTATTAGCTAGTCATTCAGATTGTCTGACCATGCAAAAGTAAAAGTCGAAGACCCCTGTGTGTTATATGAGCAACTTTTGGTCAAAATAATAAACATGATTTTATAAGCTTGGCCGGATGTGTGTTGTGTATTCACCTGCTGCAGAACAAGCATCACGGCCCTTGGCTTGTAGCATCTTACGGCAGGGGTGCTGAAGTTCAGGGATTGGGAGAAGTAGCAACAGGGGTCCCGAGTCTGTTTCTGGACCACAGGGCTGTCTGCAGAGTGACTCAGTTCCCCCCACGTGTCCTGGCCATCGTGCTGAGTGCTGCCATTTGTGGAGGGGTGTGTGTGCTCTGGGGTCATTGAGATCTGTTCCTCCTACTGTTTCTTTGGTTTTAGCACCTGCCTCTTCTACTGTCTTTTGTGTTCTGGACAGCACATTTGAGGAAGTAACCATTTATGATGGGTGAGGATGAGGCTTTTTTTCTGGAATTAGTTAGGGTTCTTGTCTAGTGGAACAGAATCAATAGAAGCTGTGCAAGAGGATTTATTTGGTAGGCTTATAGGATTTAAGGCTGATCTGTGTTATGTGTATGTTCTGGAGAGTTGGGGCATCCAGTAGCTACTATTCAGCCCAAGAAAATGGAAGTGCACAATAAGGACCAAGGATGTTGCACCAGTGTGAAGTCAAAGGCCTGGAATCTTGCTGGAGTCACCAGTGGGAGTTTGCATTGAAAGGCTCAAGAAACTGACCAGTGTCCAGTGGCATGCCTGGAGCTTTTCCAAACTGGGAATGCTTTCTTCTTTCCTGTCTCTTCTGTTTAGGCTACAAGCCCGTTGATTTTTTTTGCCCACACCTGGGTGGGTCTTCCCTCATTGTGTTGGCCTGCGTGTCAGTCATCCACACACATGATCAAAACTGTACTTTACTAATCTGGTTACGCCATTTCATATCATAGTTCAGTAGAGTTGATGTGGCATGATTCACGGTCTTAAACATTTACAGAGACTTGGACGGTCATTTCGTCTTCCCAGACCACACAGTGCCTTCCACAAGTAACAGGTCTCAACGGACACAATGTTGGGGCGCTGCCAGCTACTTAGAATCTGTCGCGATGTTGGTTTGTATAGTTCTTCTCAAAGCAGGCATGAAACAGCAGGATAGAGGTGTGCAAGAGACTCTTGTGGAGCCAGAGGCGGCTCTTGTGTACAGCTTCCGGCACCTTCCCCTGCAAGGTGGCCTCCTCCGCCTAGTGTCAACAGTTCATCGCTGTCCTCACTCGCAAGAGGCGACGCCATCCAGATTCTGAGAGGGGAACTTCTTCCAGAGGCACGAGTCTGTGAAAAGACTCTTTGCAGAACAGTGGTTGAATAGAGGGTTTTTAAAAACTGTGGATTGGAAATAAAAGGAATACAGTAGGAATTATTTGGCAAAATGCACTACTTATTATTTCATTAGGGATTTCTTGAACCTACAGGTTCTCACGGAGCTGCCAGGGTTCAGAGGAGCACACAGACTCTGCCAGGTGGTTTTTGTCCTGCTATGTTCCTGCTCAGACGCAGCCTGAAGTTCATTAAGTGCACGTCACATGCCGTATTCGGGGCCATACACATGTTATCTACTAGCCTTACCTAGTCCTTTCTGCCCCTTGAGGAAATATTGTTACCTGTGTTTTTCTGAATAGGGAAATTGACTTAAGACCTTGAACTTGAGGCCGGGTGCTCTCTGTCCTTTCCCATCCTGTAGCTCTAAGGTTGTCCTCATCTCTCTCAGGTTAAACAAGGCACCGGGGTGTCTGGAATGGATTGCTGCCATTCGGATAGTAGTGTCTGTCCTCGTGGCCTGGCTGTAGTGCTGGCATTCTTTTCTTGCCCCTGCTAGTCCTGAAGAAGATGGTTGACACCATTGGGCATCCCAGGTCACACAAGCATTCAGAATCTGTGACAGTGTTAGGAAGGAGGTTGGCTAAGTAGGACATCAGAGTAGTGTGCGATTTCTTGGAAGTACCAGAGCAAAGCTATATTGTCCCTCTGTTCTGAGCACTGATTCATAGGTATACCCTCAACAACTTACTGCAGCCTATGACTTAATACGCCTGATGTGTGAGCAGTTCACTTGCAGGTGACTTCCAGGCTGATGTTTGCTGTTAACGTTAGCCATGAAAGCTAGGTGTCCAGTCTTTCTACTTGAGCTGGTGGTGGTTGGGGAGGTTACTGTGTTTGTCTGCCCCAGTAGACGATGACGAGCAATGTGCTGAAGGACTGTTTTTGTCCTTGTTGGAGCTGATAGTTAGCTGGGAAGGCAAGTGAAGACAACACCTTTGGTTCCAGGTGAGAGTACTACCAAGGGCATGTGCAGGAGGTCTGAAGAAATTAGGTCTAAAGGAGAATCGTGAGGGCAGAGACACATTGAGACCCTGAGTAGAGCAGGATGAGAAGGAGGAACACAGTGATGACAGGGCGCGGGTGGGGACAGGTCTGGAGGCTGGAGATTCAAGGGGTTAGAAAGCCACTGGGGTGACGTGAGCTCAAGAGGGCAGTCCTCAACGTGAACACTCACTTTGGGCTCGCATTCTCCCAAGGGTATCTGTTTGTCAACCCTGATGGTCTACCTTAGACAGGATTGATCTTCAAAGTGCATTGTTTGATCTAACCAGTGCTCTTGCCTTGACCTAGCGACTCAGGATATTGTACGTGGGCTTGTAAGAAGAACTTTCTTTTTATTGGTGTTTTAGATGTGGTGGTCAGAATTGTTAGATATAAGGGATATAAGGGATTTAATTACTTATTTCTCCCAGTACATTGGCCAGCTTTTCACTGCTGTGACCCCAGAACCTAAAGAGCAAGCTTTTTTTTTTTTTTTTTTCCTCTCACAGTTTGGGAGATTTCATCCCACGGTCTACTAGCGCTGAGGCAGAAACATGACAGGACATAGGTAGAGGGGTCTGCTCCCCTCGTGGCAGCTGGGAAACACAGAGGGTTGGAGGGAGCCATAGAAGAAGGGCCCGAGGACCAGATGTAGTCCTGAGATCCAGCCCCCACAGCGTGCGTGGACACACTCAGAAGAATGCTTTACTGTGCTCCTAGGCATCTCAGACCAACCAAGCTGACTGTCAGGGTTAACTGTCTCACTGTGGCTACCAAAAGACTGTTTTTGCCAGCCAGCCCTGCTACCCACTTGGGGGAAAGGACAGTGGTTCAAATCTGCCATAGAGGAGGGAGGCTCTCCTGGGAGGAGGCCAGGACTTTATGAGAGTGATGCTTCCAGAGTTAACCTCCATGGCTGGCCACAGTGGAGGCCTGTGATAAGCCAGAGTGTAAGATGGGCCTGTGGAGTTGAACAAGATGCAGACCTAGGGGGGTGGTGGTGGGGGGGCAAGACACTGGTCTCGGGTGTGCTCCAAAGGGAAGCTGCCCTCATGACATCTACAAGTGTGGACCCAGTGCATTGGCAAGCTCTGGACCATAGACTGTCAACAAGAGACTAATATAACCTAAGTGAGTCTCAGATTTTTGCTCCAAAGACCAGGTTTATGTTGATAGAGATGAGATACTGGTTGAAAGATAGAAAGCCCAAGCCAGTTGATTGTAGAATATGTGTCAACTCTGGGTCATCAGAGGTATAGGACTGTACACCCAGCCAGAGCTCGGTGGATTTCTTCAGCCTCTTCGCAGCTCATTTTATGTGTCACCTGAAAGGAGCTCATCCGAGGCCACAAAGGGACAGTTGGAATTAGTAGTGTGCCTGTTGGATTCCAGTAACCCTTTTGGGCCTGATCCATTCTGGAAATGGTTGCTGCTGGCTTTGCAGTCCAGATGCTGCTGTGGTGATCTCCCCTGGGTTTTCCTATCCTATACCCACATTCAAGCCCCAGCAGGGGGCAAGTGGAGCAGGGCTTACAGGGGAGTATTTCACTTTAGGTGTTGAAGAGAAGTCCTGAGAATAACAGAAAACATTCCGTTTATTGGACATGAGGCCTCCCTGTTTTGCTGATAGAGCTCTTTTCTCCCCACATTGCCTCAGGTATGTCTGTAGAGCACACATACCGGTGCTTCCCTGGGTGGGATATAAAGATGAAATGGACAGTGCTCCTGACCTCTGGGCATCACAGTTTGGGGGAATTTAAATCAATGGTCTCCAAACTTTCTGACGTCAGGGGCCAGGTTGGTTGAAGACCATTCTCTCAAGGACTGGACAGGGCGGTTCTTGTTATGCAGTACGCTATTGGAAGATAGCTTTGAAATGTCAGCATCAGCAGGAGGGGAATGGGAGTTAAGCTCCTCCTCCTGTCAATCAGCAGTGGCGTTGAATCCTAATAGGAGCATGCTGACCAGAGGCAGAGCTTTGCTCACAGCGTATCTGTCCCTGCAGCCTGTTCCTAGGGGACCCCTGATCTAAACAGGCCACAATAACTGAGATTCAAACCAAGTGCTATGGAAACAAGTTGAGGGGGTGTTGTCATTAGTACTTGGCTTGGGGGTGGGGCTGGGAAAATTTCCAGCAGAGCTGGTGTTTCAGCTGGCATGGGAACAACTAGTGTTGCGTGTGGATGGAAGCAGCGGGAGGTGACAACACCGTCGTGTGTGGTGGGGGCTCCCTGGATCAGGACAATACCGTCTGAAGATGGAAAGGAGGAGTGTGGAGTCTCTGAGCCACAGGCTGTCCCTGTAGGTTGAGACTGGGCAGCTCAGTAGGATCAGGTCCATGGCTGCCAGTGGACACTAAGTGGCTGCCGAGGGTTTCTTTAAAAACCATTCCTAAGAGCCAGCAGTGACTCCTGTGTGTACTGACTCAGTATGAAATGTACCTCCTACTTGAGCCACTGCGTGCTCCCTGCAGATTGTGAGGAAGGAAAGGATCCTACGGGTTTACCCATGTGGAGTTACAAAGGATGAGATGAGGTTTCTAGTTGTCCACAGAGTAGGTGGGGTGGCTGGAGAGTGGAGGTGCTTGCTCAGTGCCCTCTCGCTTGCTCTGGGTGTGCTCCGAACTGTGTGTGGGAACATTTGAGATATACAAGTCATTCTGCCTTGGCATGGTCTGGGCTACTGCTGTTTGCACTAGAGGCTCAGCAGAGAGATTACTAAAGCTGTAATGGCCTTGGCATGCCACCCCCCATTCACAGCCCTGTCTTCCTGTGGTTAGGAACAGGCA
The DNA here is from genome assembly GCA_004027205.1 of Ctenodactylus gundi. Classification (NCBI taxonomy): domain Eukaryota; kingdom Metazoa; phylum Chordata; class Mammalia; order Rodentia; family Ctenodactylidae; genus Ctenodactylus; species Ctenodactylus gundi. Next base: position 451,187 of record PVKB01001261.1, read on the forward strand.
AGTGTGGTGTTGATAGCAAGTTTCCAGGGAAGTTTGTGGGATTTTTAATCACCTTGATAAAGATTCCTTAGTGAAAGAAGCAGAGAACTTTGGGTCAGAGACTGCCCCCCCCCCCCCCCCACCGCCCCCCGAGTCTTTACCATCCATCAGCTATTTGACCATGGGCAGTCTTTCCATGGCTTTAGTGTCTTTGTATAGAAGATATGTCTGCTGAACCAATATCACAGAGCTCTTCCCAGTCTATCCCTGCCAGGTTCTCCAAGAGGGTTATCCTGTGCATGGTCCAAGAGATGATTGGTAGAGTAGAATAGGGAGTTGGAGAAGGATTAAAAGGACATCTCAGAGGCTTAGTCCTTGTCCTCTTTTCATCTTCTGATAAACAGCTGTGGTTTTTACAACCTGTCAGTGGATTTAGTAGGACTGCCTTTTGCCTAACTAAAAAGAATAGCCATTGTACTTAATCACAAGAACATAGCAAAGAGCCCCAGAGGTCAGCACAGTCATTTGCTGCTCTCGAATTGCTAGCATTCTTTGTGCTCTATGAAAATGAAGCCTAGAGGGACGTGGACTTGCAGCCAAATACAGGCAAAGAGAAAAGGGTTGCAAAGAAGCAGCCCATGAGTGCTGGTAGATCTGGATTTTGGAGAGCCACAACACAAGCCCCCAAGCCGACCTGTAAATAGATTTGCAGTGACATCAGCAATCACCAAATAACTCTGCCTACTGCCATTTTCCACGCAGCCTGGTCAAACCAACCAGAGTCAGACTTCCTTGAAACCAGATCTCATCTCCAAAGTGCTCAAGTTCTCCTGGGTGTGGTTCCTAATCTCAACAAATTGATACAATCCCTTTAATGGTCGCTTAGCATGATTGAGACTCTACTGTTTCCTAAAATTTACATATGGATTGGAAAATGGAAACATTTTTTAAAATGTCAAACATGCTCCAAGGTATTGAAGATAATACCAACTCAAAGTACCTTGCACTCCAATTGAACGTTAATTTTACTAGGCATACCTCAGATCTTTTAAGGAAATAACATGTTAACTATAGTTGAAATACTTTCACATTTATTATCCTTTTCCTTCTGTAGAAGTAACCACCATTCTAAAGTCAGTAGCATTTTTGTCCATCTTACAACTTTACTGCAATTATATTTACAATTCATAATATTTCTGTGTGGATGATTCAGCTAAATAGATCATGTTAGGTGGCTCAGCATTGTGCTATATTTTCATTCAGCACTATAATTCTGATTTCTATCATGGATACTGGTAGACCTAGATCACTGATTTCTTTTTTATCACAGTTTGCCCACTTACCTGTTAATGAGAATTTTCTTACTGACAGTGTTTTCAGCAATGCTGTAGTGAATATACTAGTAGATATCTCCTGTGTTCTGTGTATAAATTTTCAGAAGTTGAGTTCATGATTCATTAGGTATTTTCGTTTTTAGTAGTTATTGATAGATATCTCTCCAAAGTCATTGTATGGATTTACACACCTGTCAGCAAGATTTAAGAGTTCCTGTTTTCAGCCATCTTCCAACACCTGGTATTATGTTTTCTTTTAATTTTGCCAGTATAATATGTCAAGATGTATCTCTTTTTAAACTTTATGATTTCTGTTACCAGTAGGCATGAGTTTATTTTCATAGTAGTAGACATTCTCCATTTCCTTCCTGTGGATTGCTTGTTTGTATACTTTGCTGCTCTCCTTCCTGGACTGCCTATCATTTTTTTAACCCAAGGAAATGGGAAGACAGTGCTTACTATCCATACACGTACAGATCCAAAGACAGTTTAATAAATACCAACCTGCGCCACGATGCTACTGGCAGGAGTGAAGGTGGGACTCCAGATTCTACACGTGTCTGGAGGTACCCATCATTCTGTCTTGCCTAACCTGGCACCACACCCTCCTCACATTATAGCCTGACTTCACTGTCTTGAGACCACTGGGACTGATATTATGGTGCCCTTGGCCCTTTATGAATGTCTTTTAAGAATCCCCAGACCTTCTGATTATATCTTAACCTCAGCTCGACATTGACCTATCTCCCTCCGTAGTTCTGAAACCTTTCTCTGTCCCCAGAAATCATAGTCACCAGTCAAATCTTTGATCTCAATGTTCGCTATAATTGTTTTCTTTCTCTTGTCGCTCCAACTGAAACTGGCATTTCGAAGGTGCAGCTAGCCCTCCTGCTAAGGCTGTTTTCTCTTCCATGATCCTTCGCTCCACGCGGGGCAAATGTCACACGATTTCCCCCATACCCCTCTGTCACCCCTCAGGCTTTGACATCATGCTCTCAGCCTAACCCACTTCATGTGCTCAGCTACCTGAAGACCACAGGTGCATGCTGTCATTCCTTGGAGACTCTGGCTGCAGGCCCACCGTTACTCTTTCCTGTCAAGATCATGACTGCAGGTGATTTCAGGGTCCACTTAGATGATCCTTGTCAATACCCTGGCCTCTTGGCTACCTGGCCTCTCTCCTTCATCTTGCCATCCATCCTACCTCAATCACCTGCTCTCTGATAATACGTTAGACTTTGTCATTGCCAATAGCCATGTTATTCAAACCTTGATTTCAGCATCCTGCTCTTCCCAGTTCAGTCTATTTTGT
>PVKB01001262.1:0-174339 GCA_004027205.1 Ctenodactylus gundi
GTGTGGTACTGTGCCTTGAACCAGGGCCTTGCACATGCCAGGCAAATACTATACCCTCTACCACCAAGCTACATCTCTGTCCCTTTTGAAATTTTGTTTTGGGCTGATCTCTGTAAACTTCCCAGACTGGCCTCAAACCTGCAGCCCTCTTGCCACGACCTCCTGAGTAGCTGCGATGACAGTCCAGTGCCACTGCATTTAGTCTACTCCCTAAAATTTATACAGTAAAATCTTAAGCCCCAATGTGTTTATATTAGGAGGCGAGAACTTTGGAAAGTAATTAGGCCATGAAGGTGGAGCCCTTGTAAGTGCGATTAGTGCCCTTATAGAAGGGACCCCAGAGAACTTTCTAGTCCTCTCTTCACCATGTAAAGATTGAAGGAGAAGGTGGTAGTCTGCTGTACTTCCCTTATAGACACTTCAGCTTTGAACATCCAGCCTCTAGCATGAGGAGAAACTACTTCCAAGGCCCCATGTCTATTGTTAGGTGTTCTAAACGGCCTAAGACACTGAAAGAGCCCAGGGCAAGAGTCTTTAAAAGCAGAAGAGGGAGAAAGAAGAGGAATCTGAGTCCCAGAAGGAAGCAAAGGTTAGAGTGCTGCAAGGCAGTGATTCAGCCCACAGTCACTCCCTGGCTTGGAAGATGGAAGGTGTCCCTGCACCGAAGGACGCTGGAATCCTCCAGAAGCTGGGAAGGAATGGATTCTCCACTGGAGCCCAGTGACATTCACCCAGTAAGACTAGTTTCAAAGTCCTGACCTCAGGACTATAGGTAATATATGTGCTTTGGGCATTGAGTGTTCAGTGATTGTCCCAGGAGCAATAGGAGAGGAGCAACAAGGCCCTCAAGCATCACACAAGGCCCCCCATGGGGGTCACAGGTCTCCAGCCAGCTGAGGGCAGGCAGGAGAGCAGAGCCTCTGGTTAGAAGCCACTCTCTAAGGGCCCTGGGTAGACACAGGCTTCCTGGTACCCCATCCCTTCTACAAGGCTGCTGTCCACACAGCTAAGGCTGCAACGTGTGAGTCAAGGCGTTTCCTTGAAGATCGGGGAGATACAGCAATGACTCAGCCAGAGCTCTTACTTCAGAGGCAACGATAGCAAGCAGGAACAGAACAAGGTGGGAACCCAAAGCCACCATGGCTCAGAACAAAGAGGTCCAAGCGCAAAGCACCAGCGGTGGAATTGAGGCATAAGAAACCCCCCTGATTTCATCACAGGCCACATGGCCTGCCTTGGGAAGAGAAGATCCCGTGTCCCAATCACATGATCAGACAGCTGTGTGACCCAGGCGGCTGCTTCCCTCTGCGGGCCTGGGCTCCTCGCGTAGGGAAGGGACACCTTCCTGTGTCAGTCTGCCCTCCTGCTGCCACTGACCGTGGAGGGGAAGGAGACGACAGGGGTATGGGACAGTTCGTCATCCTTAGATGGCTCCAGCTGGGATGTCACGAGAGGCGTCCCTGAGGAAACCGGCTCAAGGAGAGGTGCCATACCCAAGACAGGCACTTTGCAATTCCCCTTGGCCCAACATCCCCAGAGAGGCATCTTCGTGGACAGATGTGGCACAGCGAGGGGAGGGGCAGAGGCTAAACTCTGTGGATGGTCATGGACATACGGAATGCCACGAATCTGCACGCTCAAGACAGTTGAAGTGGAAAATATTGTGTCAGAAGTGTTTTACCGTGGTGACGATTAAGGGGAAGTGTCCAGGTGACCGGCTTGGTGGCCCAGTGGACAGTTGGCATGCACTACTGGGTAGGTCTGGGTGGGCCGGGGAGGCGCGAGCTGGGCCTGGGTTTGGCCCCTCCCCTCTTCCTCTCTGGCACTGTGCTCTGCTCTGACACCCGGCCACCACAGCATCTTTGGTGTGGATTGTGTTCCCTTGAAACTGCGAGACAAATAAATCCTTCTCCTTGAAGTTGTGAGCCAGCATAGAGTCCAGTCATGGACTGGACTAATAAAACCAGAATATTTTTAACAAAACACCCTAAATCAGAGATGATTCATCCTGTTTCGCACAGAAGGAAACTGAGGCTCACAGAGCTAAGCTGAGTTGCCTGATGTCTCACTGCAGAGAAGAGCAGGGTCGGAATTTGAACCCAGGTTAGGCTCCGAGGCCAGGGGACTTTTCTTCCCTTTGTTCCCCCACTACACTGCAGGCAGTGGCTGAGAAGTAAGGCAGAGGCAGGGCTCAGAGGAGCCTCCAAGGATGGGAAGCTGGCAGAACTGAGGTCATGAACAGGCCAACCGGGGTGGAGGGCCGGGGGAAGGGCATGACTTGGCTGCTTCGCTGGCTTCTCCCTGACAACCCCTGTTTTCCATGACGACTCTAGAAGCAGCTGCCCAGGAGACCAGCCAACTGGCCCTTTTGGAGGAAGGCGAAGTAGTAGATGCCCATCTGCTCTCTGAAGCAGCACATCTCCTGCAGTTCTGCCACTCACAGGGAGAAAGTGTGAGGAGGGTGATGCCACCCAGAGTCACCCAGCAGTCTGCAGAGGCTTGCAGGGCTGTCACCCGCACCCAGCTGGGATGCCCCAGAGTCAAAGAGATGGAGAGAGGCTGAGAGACCTCATAGGACAGACAAGTTCTGCCCCATCACAGACTAGATCGGAACACAGAGGGACAGGTGGCTGGAAAACAAGCCTAATGGCCTTGTAGGAGGCCCATGGAGGGTGTGGGGCCATCTGAGTTAGTAAAAGAGGGAGCAAAGCCCTTGTATCCATTGTCTGTCACTGTGCAACAAGTTACCCCCAAGCTGAAAGACTGGATGCAACAAACATGAAGGATCTCCCCACTCCTAGGATCTGCAATCTATTAGCTTTCGCCTTACCAGATGCCCTTGCTCCAGGCTCCCAGGCTGAGGCTGCAATTTCTGCTGAAGACTCTGCTGGGGGATGACCATTCTCTCAGTTCACTCGTGTGGTTATCGGCAGGATTCAGTTCCTCATGGGCTACGGGGCTGAGGGTCTTTGTTCCTCATGGGCTGCCTGGCAGCGGTCTCGTTCAGTTCCTACCTCAGAACCTCTCTCAACATGGCAGCTGGGTTCCTTCAGTCTATGCAAGTGAGAGAGCACAAGGGATGGAAGTCATGTTTCTGAACCTCATCTCAGAAGTGACACCCATCATTTTTTATCTCTATGAGCCGGTCACTAGTCCAGCTCCCTCTCAGGAGGAAGGGATGACATGAGGATGTGGACACTAGAGAGGGATTTGAGGGTGACCGTAGAGACCACCCTCTACTGCCCTCCATTAGCTGCTCCTGAATACTCTTTCAGGACGGAGCTGGAGTGGGGTGGCAACGAGGGTACCAAGTTAACTCCCTGAAAACTTCCATCTTGGAAGGGAACAAGAAGACCCAGAGTGAGAAAGTCCACAGAGTCATGAGTCATTTAATGGACAAACGCCCACAAGCCCACCATGTGCCTTGAATCCTGGAGCGTGGCCAGCACCATTGAAGTCACACGTGCATTTGCCTCCACCTTGTTTCCTCATGCCCTACTGTGCCCACGACCCCCAGTTGTATTCCCAACTCCTAAGCTAGTTAGACCACAGACTTAGCCACCCCTAAACACATCTGTCTGCTTCTTCATAGCCCGAACGCCTTCATATTCAGAGTGTCCTCTTGTGTGTTGTCTGGGACTTGCTTCTCCCCTGGACATCCTGTTTCTAGAGTCAATCACTTTCTTCTCGTTTCAGTTCCTTCATTTTCACTGCTCTATGGTCGTCACTCGTGTGAACCAGAACTGAGCACTGAAACTGCGAGGTCTGGGGATCTCCTCCTCTCCTCCTCCACCTCCCCCTTTTATTCAGTACTGGAGAGTGAATCCAGGACCTCCCGCGTGCTAGGCAAGCACTCTACCACCAAGACCCATCCCCAGCTGGCCGAGATGGCTTCCAATTTGTGGTCCTCCTGCCCTGACCTCCTGAGTAGCTGTAATTACAAGCATGAATTATTATACATGCCTGCTTTTTTTTTTTTTTTCTTGGTACATAATTGGTTAATCGCCCTTAGGAAGGGCTCTGAGTTTGTTCTTTCTCTTTTGCTTGGTGTTTATTGTGGTTTGGCTCTGTAATGTCCCCCAAAAGTCTCATGTATTTTAATGTTATGGATTATCTATGGAACCATGTGCTGTTGGTGGATTGGGGTCTAGCATGGAGGGGTGAATTACAGTTGAGTTAGGATTAAAGGCGTGTGAGTTGGGGTTAACGGTGTGTAGTGGCCACACCTTCCACACCTGGATACAGGAGGGGCTGATCATTGGGTGGATACCTGGAAGGATATATAAGCTGCATCCTGCCTTTCTTGAGGACTAGGACTGGGACTAGGACTGGTCTCAACTAGTCTCAACTTGCCTGTCTGTGATGTCCTGAGAAGCCGCCTCCACCTCTGCCTCTGCCATTTACTTCAATGCACCAGCTGCCCCTGAATGGACTGTGACCTTCCGAAACTGTGAGCTCAAATAAACCTTTCTTTTCCTAAATTTGTGGGTGTCAGGCATTGAGTCACAGCAATGAAAAAGTAACTAAGACAGTGTCAAACTTCGTGTTGGTTCCCAGAATAGTTTTACCTGTCTCACAAGTCTTAAAGCCCGGGGCCAGTGGTGTTCGACAACCTCCCAGGCAATCACCCCTCCTCCTATGGCTCTCCTGGGGGCCAGGTACTCACTATTTCCTGAAATGCTCTCTCTACCAGAAAGTTCTCCCTTGAGTTGAGGGCTAATTGTCTCCTACCTGTCTCCATGAGTTCTGACTCATGCCTCCGCTGTGGGAAGTGTGCACCCATGGTCACACTGCTGAAGTGAGTAGCGGTCCCCTCCTGCACCCCGCATATACCCTTCCCACTGACACTGGAGTGCTTTACCTCCCGATACTATGAACTTCCAGAACAACAAATCTAGCTACCCACCATCCAATTGCTGTGTTGATACCTTACATGCATATAACCCAGAGCCCCTTCTATGGGCCTGAAAATGTCATTCTAGTGTTAACCCTCGGTTCTCCAAGTCAGACGCCTCTGACTTGATCCCACATGAAGTCTACCAGAGAGGGGTGTGATGTGACTACTCACGCGTCACTCCTGCCTGCTCGCCCCATCTCAGCCACGGCCAGGGCACTTGCAGGTAGAAAGTGGTAGAATCTAATGCCAACACTGCTGCTAGCCAATCAGGAGACCAAGGTGTCTTAGTTACTTTCTCCTTGCTAATATCCAACACCCACAACTTAAGGGAGGAAAGATTGTTCTTAGCTCACAGTTTCAGAAGGTTTGCCACAGTACACTCACCGGGCAACAGCGCATGGCAGAGGCTGCAGAGCTGCTCAAGGTATTGCGCACAGAAACCAAGTGAGGCAGGAGCAAGCTGATGTCTGGAGGAGACTCAGGCAAGGCCAGAAGTTTCACAGGAAGAAGCTGTAGCAATCTTTCTTCTTCCTGCCTTTAATTACCTAACCGCCCAGCATGGGTGCCCTTCCCTCACTTCCTGACCCACATGTCAATAGCACAAGCCTGAAAGCTCTGCCCTGGGCAACCCCCAATCTCAACAAGTTGACACATCCTCTCAGATCAAATTTGTTCAGGACCAGCCTGTACTACAGAGTGAGAGATCCTGTTTCAAAAAAAAAAAAAAAAAAAAAAAAAGATCAAACCCCAAGCATCTGCCCCTTCCAGCCAGGCCCTACCTCTCAAGAGCTCAAGATTCCACAGTTACCCCACTATATTCAAGTATAAGAGGCTTTTGGGGGACACTCCAGATTCAAACACAGCACAAGGTGTCCACTGTGCTCTCAGGCTGTGAAACTGCCACTGTGGAAGGCTCTTTCCTCTTGGGGTGACCCTGACCAGCTAGGGCATTCAAACACATTGGTCTCTTGGCTCCCGTCTCTTGTGAGCAGCCAGATCTACTTGTACTTTTAAGTAAATAGAGGCAAGAGATGAAAAGATGGCTTGGGAAACCACTGCCTGTGTAGTGCAAGATCCCAAGAGATGCTTGTCTTTTTCTGATGAAAAATGGTAGAGCATTTTCAAGTCAACTCTAGGAACAAGTGGTGTACCCTCAGCCCTGGGAAGGGACATCCAGAAAGCCACTGTCCAGCTGAAGAAATACATTTTGTGGCTATCTGTATTTCTGTGGCTGTGACTGTCCTCCATTCTGGAGTTTCTTTGTGGAAGAGACATAGCTCATGTGTCACTGTGATTTCCGTAGGGCCTGGGTTGTTGCCTAGCCCTCACTGTTACTCTCCCAGGATGCAGCTGTGCTTGGAACTCATAATCATAGGAATCAAGAAACATAGAGGGAAAGGAACTTGAGGGACCTGATCATGTCACCCCATTCCGTAACCTTCAATGGCTCCTCCGTAGTGGCAGGATACACCACAAGTCTTGGCCAGGCATTCATGACCTGCTAGGCTCCAGACCAGTCCCGAGCCTTGCTCCTCATTCCTCCTGGCCTCCCCCACATGTCTGGTTCTCCAGTTGCTGGTCACGTGGGACTGGGCTTATAGTGCAGGGTTCATTTGGAGAAGCAGAACCATTCGGAGTGATAGCGATCAGAGATGTGCTCTAAGGAGTAGGCCTTGTGCAATTAGAGGACCTTTTACTGCTGTGCATGTGCTGTATGTGCAGCTGTGACTTCTGCGTCCAGCTCAGCCTGAGGTCAGCAAGGCAGGCAGCCAGGAAGGAAATACCAGCGGGCAGGGTCCCCTGGCATGTCTGAGCCTGGAGGTCACATCACAGGGTTGACCTGCAGGAGAAAATGGAGCTGCTGTCAGAGAAATTGGCTCAGGAGATATGAGGCACCTGAAAGAGAGGTCCTAGTGAGGAGGGAGCAGAGGCAGAGCTGGTTTCCAGCCACAGAAAATGATACTCAGAAGACCCGTGACAACACGGGTAAGCTGTGTCGGTGCACCGAGCTTCACTTCTACTTTTTAGATCTCATGTGGAGCTTTCCTAACCCAAAGGAAATTCTGGGAACCGTAATTGCAGCTCAGCTAAATTTGACCAGACTCACACTTGCACAGTCTGTTTTCTTTGCCCTGAATAGTCCTTCCGATACATCTCCTAGACAGCTCCAACTCCACCAAAGCCCCACCCAACAAGCTCTTCATTCCTCAGGTCTCTCTTGTCCTCCCTGAGCACATGCAATGAGTCCTTCCACGTGTCCCCAGGACACTTAGTACATACCTGCCTTAAACCTTTTCCATGTGATATTTCAGGTAGCTGTCTACCATCTTTTTTTTTTTTTCCTTTCATCCTCAAATGTGTGGGCTGGGTCTGTGCTGTCCTTGGAACCTGAGGGACTAGATGCTACTAAATATTATCTCAGTTGATCTTCACAATGACCCTTAGATTCGACATGTTCTTATTTTCCTCATTTTACAGATGAAGAAACCTCTAAGTCTCCAAAGAGGAGAAATCCCTTCCAGGGGTCTGCGCAGTTGTAGCCAGCAGAAGCTGAAATCCAAACGCTGGTCAATTTGATTGCAGAAATCAGATTCTATGCCGATTGGTTGTTTTGTTGATGGGTACTGGGGGTTGAACCCAAGGCCTGTGTGTGCTAGGCAAGCATGCTAGCTCTGAGCTTCCTCTCAGGCTTTTTTTTGTTTTGTTTTGTTTTTTGTTTTGTTTTGTTTTTTGTTTTTTGTTTTTTTGGTGGGAGCAGACAGGGTTTTGCTAACTTGCCCAGATTCTCCTGCCTCAGCTTCCTGAGTAGCTGGGATTATAAGCCTGCACCATCATGCTAGTCAGAGACCAAACTCTTTTTTCTTTTTTCTTTTTTTTGAGGCAGGGTCTTGCTCTGTAGCCCAGGCTGGTCTTGAACTCACTATGGAGCCCAGGCTGGCCTTGGACTCATGGCACTCCTCCTGCCTCAGCCTCCTGGGTGCTAGGATTACAGGGGTGTGCCACCACTCCCGGTTTATGTGGTGCTGGGAGAATTGAACTTGGGTACTTAGTGCTTGACTTAGTGCTTGCTAGGCAAGCGCTTTAACCGCTGAGCCATTCCTCTAGCCCGAGACCAAACTCTTATTAATCACCAAGAAATTCTTAAAGTAGAAGATATTAAAACCGCAATGACAGTGGGTTGTCTAACTGCTCTGTTCGCCTATGTTAGAGGGTTTTCTTGGAAATTGAGATCTTTTGTTTTTGGATGGAAATAGTCCCAGGAAAACCAGAGCTAGTTAGTCACCCTAGAAAAAAGTGCTCTCGGTGTCCAGAGGCAGGAGGGGTGCTCAGAGCCAGAGAGGGGCCCAGCACCCAGTAGGTCTTGAAACACTGAATGTGTGTGCTAAAGGGGAGTTTTGCAATTGGCTTTGTTATCTGATTCTCTTGTTCCCTCTGAAATAGGCTTTCTTGGTTATTTATTTATTTATTTGTTTATTGTGGTACTGGGATCAATCCCGGGGTATTTGCACTGAGCTGTACCCACCATCCCATTTTTTAGTTTTCGTTTTGAGATAGCATCTCGCTAAGTCACTAGGTTGGCCAAGCCATCTTGAAATTTTGCTCCTCCTGCCTCAGTCTCCCACAGTGGTAGGATTACGGGCATGTGCCTGGCTCTCTGGGTTATATAGAGAGCAAATTTGGGCAATACGCTCTGTGGCTACTGACCACACATGAGACTCAGGAAGGAGGATGGGGGTGGGCAGGGAAAACAGTATCCCTTCCTTCAAAGTCCACTATGAGACTGCAGACCAGGCCCACAGATTTATGGGGCCCACGCTTGGGTCCTCCCATAGCAATGGCCAAGGAACCCGCAGCCAAATCAGTGGAAGTGGAACCCCAGCCTCCCATACATCAGTAAAGTGAAGACCTGCCCAACTGTGGCCTACTGAGCCTGGGAAAGGACTTGTCCAAAGTTGCTGGTGATCAGAGCTAGAGAAGCAGCTACAACCCAGGTCTCTGGGCTCTGGGCAGACTGTGGACACCCTGGGCAGGAGACAGTCCGGGGCATGCTGCCAACTTCATTTCTGATTCATGCTGTCGGTCTATAAAATGGGAAGAAGCTCAAGGCAAAATAAATGCAAAGGCCTAGAGTTATAAATTGTGAATCACTCAAGAAACAGGGGTGCTCTTTCTTAGCAAGAGTGTTTCAAGGGCTTTGGGGCCCCGCCAGCCCTCACTCAGCAGCTGTCTCATTAAACAAGTTCTTTCCTTCTCCTAGTGTCACCTTTTCCTTTGTGAGGTGAGGTACCAGTGCCCTCCCCCGGGATTACAGAGAATGTAACAAAGGGGCAGCTGATGTCATCTTGACAGCTGGCACCTCTTACAGCAGCAGATGGGAGCTGCCTGTATTTGGGGACAACACCTTGAGGGGCTTCTTGGTGACACCCCCAAGGTGGATGGGGCCAGGTGGGCAGCAGGAAAGCTCTTCCAGGGGCAGGAGGCCCTCCAGAGGGAGAACAAGAGACAGGGCCAGGGAAGCAGAGAAAGGGACAGGAAGGAAAGCCAGAGGGGACAGCCCAGCACTGGGGAGAGAGGAAGCGCAGACTCCCAGGCAAGCTGTGGGTGATTGAAGGAAAGTCCCAGAACAACAGTGCATGGCACCCTTCCCCAGAAGTCGTTTCTGACAAAGTCTCTTTCCCATGCCCGACCCCAAATCAAAGTATCCGCCAGTCCCCCAAGTACTTTAAAAGAAAGGTGGTGCAGGGGAGAAAGAGGTGTCCAAAGCAGACACGTAAGGAAGAAGCCAGGAATTTGAGAAAGCTTGGCTTGGCACAGACCACCAAGTATGAAGAAGTCCACTGTCCCTCTTCCTGGGCCCACAACGTGGCTACACATCCACGCTTCCCTTGCAGGGAGGTGTGGCTCACTGACAGAGTTTGTGCCAATGACATGGTCATGAGTGACGAGGGCCACTTCTAGGCCTGGCCCAGGAATCCTCCCATTTCAGCCCCTCCTTGATCGAGCTTATATTGGGAACCAGGAGCTGACAATGGCAGATCTACCATCCTCCTGGGCACCACCCCAACATCCTGACCCCCTGCCCCAGTCACGACCACAAGAGGAAAATAAAGCCCTATGGCATGAGCTCTTACATTGTGAGTCTGATGTTGGAGAAGTTTAGCAAACAATAAACTTGGGGAGGTCTTGGAATGTCCCAGGACCATGAACTTGGGGGGGCTGTTGAACCTCCCAGTAGTCAATTTTCAGGGCTGCAGGGCCTTCTGGTGAGGGGTTACACATATGAAGTGCTTCTTGAGAACTGGGCAAGCAGTAGCCATTCAGTTAATGGTTGCCTATGAGACACCTTGCCAGTCTCTAGAACAGATCCATAAACCTCAAAAACCTTACCTCTCGCAGAGCTTTGGGGACTGATCACACTGTGGAAGTGTCACTGGGGTCAGGAGCTGTCCCCCAAGAGCACAAATTGAGTTTCGTTTTCAGGCTGTCGGGTAAAAGACCCCCCACCTCCCCAAGCAGAGCAGAGCTGGTATTTGTCGCTGAGAAGGGGCTATTTGGTTCCAGAAGTAACAGAAGCCATTGCCACCATCAGGAAGACCCGAGTCTCTCCCTGCCAAGGAAGGAATGTGAGCCTTTTGGGTCCCCAAGGTCCTGGTCCTCCTGGAAGTCCAGAAGACTTCAGTAGGTTCAGGCACAGAGCATGTCCTTGATGTTTCCAGGGGTGGAAAGGAGGTATTCTGTCGCTGCCAGAAGCAGGGATGGGCCTGGGCCCGCCTTCACTGTCCCGACATCCTGTGGGTGTGAGCGCAGCAGGGACATGGGCACCTGTGGCTGAGCTCAGCGTAAGCGGAATGCAGTTGCCAGCTGAGCCCCATTCCTCGGGAGGGTCCTAGTGGCCTGAACCAGAAATGGAGTAAGCTGTGTCAACTTCCAAGGACGGACATCAGGGACGGTCACCTGTGAAGGGTCATATGGCGACAAGCAGCAGGGTGTCCACAGCAGGGACGACACAGCTGCATCCCAGGACTTCTGGGACAGCTGGTGTGAAGGGAGCCGGAAGCCCAGAGATGCCTGTATGTGTCACCTGGACTTGGAACGAGACAGGGCTCCCGATCCCTGTGATGTCTGGGGGGTCAGGCCGGTTCTGTGCACCAGCCGGAGCCCAGAGCCCTTCGCCCACCCGCTTCTGTGGCTCCTGGCTCCTCCGGGCGAGTGGAGGGTCATGGGGCAGGTCTCAGTCCCTGGAAACCTGTGTCCTGGCTCCAGGATGGACTGACAGGATGGGGTTGGGAGGGGAGGGGTGCAGGAGAGCCTGACTAAGAGACAGAGGGGGAGAACTGCAGTCACTCTGGGAAGGCTCCAAGTGACTTATTCAGGGAAGCTCTCGGCAGGAAAGGGGCCGAGGAGGGTAGACAGCATTGCCAGGGCTGCCAGATTCCAGACATCAACAGATTCACCCACCTTGTGGACAAACCATTGCTCCCTGTGCTGGCGGCGGGAGGCCACAGCACGCGTCCTGTGCGGAGAAGCCAGGAGTGGAAGGCCCTCCTGCTGGGTTTGGGTCCCTCACCCGGCACCAGCCAGGCCTGGGGCTGAGGATACAGCTCAGTGGTAGAGGGGGCGCCTGGTGTGTGGGGGTCCTGGGTTCCATCCCTGGGAAGTAAAGATGGGAGGGCAGGCGAGCCGGAGCCACCCCCTGCATTGGCGATATCCTCAGCTCAAGAGCCCTGTGGCCTTCCTGTCACTGCAGGGCCCGGCTGCTCCGGTCCCCAGTCGGCACTGCGGACTGGCTCTGCCACACACGAGCGCTGCTTGGACTTTAGGTTTCAGAGCTTCAGTTTCCCCCTTTGGTAAAATGGCAGTAACTACAGTCACCAGGCTCAGCGGGAGAGTCAAAAGACATGAACTCCGAAGGCAAGCCAGGCCCGCCTTGCACAGGCCTGCCATCCCAGCACTCCGGAGGCTGAGGCAGGAGGATCAGAAGTTCAAGCCCAGTCTGGGCAACTTCGCAAGACTGTATCTCAAAATCAGAAAGTGAGCTGAGGACGCAGGTCAGTGCAAAGGCCTTAATCTCAATCCCAGTACGGCAAAGAAGAAAAGGGAAGGCAATTTGTAATGATCATTCTCGTTCCGATTCACGAGAGAGCCTTTTTCTGGGCTGGTCCTTTTGCATGATCTCCTTCAGTTCTCACCAGCATCTTGTTTGACAGTCAGGAAAGCTGGGGCCCAGAGAGGCGAGTGATTTTTCTCAGGGCTGCTCAGCTTTAAAAGAGCAGAGCTCGGCCGGAACCTCAGCCACCTGGTCCCAGGGCACAGGCTCTGGGTCTGCCCTCCGGGTTCCCTTCCGGGCCTGGTTATTCCAGCTGCTCCAGGTGAGCCTGGAATTACATACAGCAGCTGTGTGCGCGGAGGGAAGGTCATTCCAGAAAAGCCTTTTGAAGGGGTCAGAGTTCAAGCTGGAATTTTCCAAGCAAGAGAAAGAGGGAGAGAGAGAGAGAGAGAGAGAGAGAGAGAGAGAGAGAGGAGGAGGAGGAAAGAGGAGGGAAGGGAGGCTTTGGCACGCAGAGGCAGCAGGGAAGTGAAGACATTGCGGGCAGGCTGGGCAGCGCGGACTCGCAGACCCGTGGGGTTGCAGGTGCCGCAGTCCAGGCCTTCAGGACAGAGAGCCAAGTGGGCCCCGGACCGTCGGAGCCTTTCTTTTACAAAAAGGAGGCTTCATTTTTCTCCTGGTTCCCTGACAAATCCATCCGACTGTAAGCTCCATGGGGACCAAGACTGGGCCAGGGTGTCTCTGCTGCTGCAGCCCCAACCCCAACCTGGATCTTCGGAGACACTAAAGTTAGCAGAAGAATTGAAGCTGGGGTGGGGGGAGGGGGGGGCTGTGCATTCCCATGCATATTTTCTTTTTCTTTTTTCTCTTTTTTTTCTTTTTGTGGTACTGGGGTTCCAACCCAGGGCCTTGGCACTAAGCTCCACCCCCATTTCATTTTTTAGTTTTGATTTTGAGGTAGGATCTTGGTAAGTCACTAAGCTGCCGGGGCTGGCCTGCCGTCCTCCTGCCCCGGCCCCCGCAGAGAGCTGGGCTTGTGGCCCACACCACCAGGCCCTGCTTCTTCAGGAACTCTGAGCATCCCACCACGCCCTCTTGCCTAGATAACTGCCATGCATGTCATTTTGGGGGCAGATTTATAGCTGTATTGTCACGCAAGTCCTTCCTCCTGTAAAAGGAGCAGACTGTAACAGAGTTGGGGGAGCTGAAGGAGAAATATGGAGGGAACCATCCTCTGTCTCCAGCGTTTATCCCAGAGTACAGACTATAAGGGAAAAAATCACAGCCGTGCACTGAGGCGCTTGTGGGAGACAATTCTTCAGGGACCTCCCATGTCTTTTTCTTTTCCTAATAAATTTTGAATGCCATTTTTTTTAATACTCCCAAGTCTTATAAGCAAACTTGCTGACTGCCTTTGTCACAGGCTCTTTGTAAGTATAGCAAACAGCCCGGGAAGATAGAGAAATTTCTCTCTCTAAAGCAAAGGGCAGGCGTGCCACCCACTATGGCAACAGGCGTGGATTCTCTGAGCGCAAGGTTCATCTCCCACAGTGCAGCTCACTCTGTGTGCGGTCATGTGAGTGGGCCTCATTACGTCATCCCCGTGCTGAGCTCCCTGTTAAAATACAAGTCACTCAGTTAAATTGGTCTTTCAGGTGAACAATTTTAATATGTGAACGCACCAGGCAGTATAAGAAACTTCTAGTTTTTGAAAGCCAACCCCCAGCCTGTCCTGGGAGCCTGGCAAGGAGCTTGCAGCCAAAAGGTATGTGTGGGGTGCACGGTTGTCAGTGTGTAGAAGTTGCTGCCAGGCGCACGGACTCCCTGGGGGACGTGGATCGTGCTACTGGTGGTCAGTACAGCATCTCTACATCTCACCGATATTTCGCCGTTGCCATGGTGACTGTAACTACGTTACACGGGGCTTCGTAGCTTCCAAAGAGCATTTTCATGCATTACTCCATTTGGTGTCCCAAGTGACTCCCTGACGTGTATGTGTGATCATTCGTCCTTTGGGGATTAGGACCTGAAGTTCAGGGCCAAGAAGAGCATGTGCTGCACAAGGATGTACAGGCAGCAAGTGGCTTGGCTAGGACTCACTTAACCTCAGAGGACACCCTGCGATCCCCTGTGCCTCCTGCTGAGCTGAGCACATTGCGTCCTTTAGCTAGTGAGACTTGTGACTTCCTTGTGGTGTGGGCATAATCAGACCCCAAGTGGTCCCAGAACAAACATACCCAGCCTTGCGTAACTCAGGAATGTGGCATCGTCACGTGAGAGTTCAATTCCATTTGATGTCAAGGCCTGTGCAGAAAACGGTAGGGGAAGGTGGGGGCGGAAGGCCAAGGCCCGGCCAAGAGCAGCATTCCCGGCAGCCACGCCCTTCGTAGCCATTGGCCAGGGGATGGTCCACACGGCAGGGAGCTGGGCCATGAGACCAAAGCTTGCAAAGCTGGCCAGACATGCTCAAGTTTGAAATTGGTCCCAGTCCCGCTGGGAATGGCAGCCCTGTGCGGGGACAGTCACCTAGACTACTGGATCAACCTGAGAATCGCGTCATGGGACGTTGCTCTAGGGCCTGCAGGCTGGTGGCAGGGCTGCTCCGGGCTACCAGCAGCCTCCCAGGTGACTCAGGTGGGAAGGACGGAAGTGGAAACAAGATGTTTTCTAGACCTCCCTGGAGAAAGCTGGCTGTTTTAGAAAAACACTCTTTCACAGCAGTTTCTCAAAGTGTTCCCTGAAACTTGGGTTTGGGAGAGAGGGAAAAGGAAAACGTAAGATTGAGGAAGGTCGCAGTTTGTCTCTCCCTCGGATTTTTACAGTGGTCAGTATGCCAAAGTCTCTGGCAAGCCTTGCGATAACGGAACCTGGTATATTTTATTCAGTCTGGAAACTCCCAGAAATACCTGACCATGATGTTTATCCTCTATTCAGTCATTTTATTTTATTTTTGGGGGGAATGACGATGCTCATTAAGACATCCTGGAAAATGCTGGAATTGCAAGAATTGAAAGCATATTGTTTCTTGAAAGTTCTCTCCTTTCCTTATTTTCAGCAGCACGCAGACTTGACTTGTGGCTCAGAACATGGAGCAAAGCAGCATACGGGCCACCCCCTTGCTCAGTGGCAGCAGATGCCACCAGCCGGGACCTAGCGGGTGCCATGTCCAGGGCAGCATGTGGTACTCTGCAAAAACAGTGCCACCTGAAGTTGTGCAAGGAAACTTCCCCGGGCAAAGTTCATCATTGAAAAGAAGTATTCTGAGCCAGGCGCGGTGGAACAGGCCTGCAATCCAAGCTCTCTGGAAGCCTGAGGCAGGAGAGCAAGTGGAAGTCCTGCCTGGGAAATTTGTAAGACTTAGACTCTGTCTTGCAAAAAAAAAAAAAAAAAAAAAAAAAAAATTAAGTTGAATTTTTAAAAAGGCTGGGAATGAAGCTCAGTGCAAAGGCCCTGAGGTCAATCCCCAGTACCACCAAAAGAAGGAAAGAGAGAGAGAAAGGAGGGGGCTTCCGGCCTACTTCCCATGATAACTTGCAGGTGACACTTCCAAATGAGAGGGAGGAATGAAAGGTATTTAGCACTATCCTCTTTAGCCAAAAGAGATGCAGCTGAGAGCCAGGGAAGAAGGCAAAAGAACATTATCTTGTTTCTAGAACTATGCCCAGGGAGCAGATGAAACAACCACTGGCCAAATCTAACACGCAGGGGACCAGGCTAGCCAAGACGTTCTGACCTATGTTCTTGCTTGCAGAGCCTATTTTAGCCTGGAGATGGTTTCTAGGCTACAAGCCTTTTAGGAAAATTATCACTCTCCCAAAGAAAGACCCCCTTGGGTCACATTGTCTCTGAAAGCCTGGGAGTGATGTTAGTTAAAGCGTGGCCCAAAAATAGAAGTACAGAATTATCAGCAAATGTCACAAGAAGAAAGTGGCCCCAGGCTTATGTAAGTTCGGGCAACTGTGCATCCTGCCAGCCCTCTGAGGAGAGTCTCAGTGTCTGCCAAAGTGCTGAGCGGTCCTGAGGGATGGAGACTTCCCCTTACTCAAGCTCAGAACCGCTATTTATAACCACCAGGCGTGGGAAATGCTGGGCGCGGGGTTGTGGTCCACAGCTCATTAACAGCCCGGCTTTCACGAATGGGATGCAGAATGAATGTTGTGCAAAGGATACAACCATGCAGACTCAGATGTCAGACAAGCATGAGTTCAAGTCTTGCGGCCCCGATTTAGAACTCTGCAGTCGGGAGCAACCCAAATTCTTCATCTCTAAAAGAAAAATTCCAAAATTTCTTACCATGAGTGGCCTTTTCAGGGATTGCGTGAGTGTCCTAGTTTCGTTGCTGTGACACAATAACCATCATATACAAGTTAGCAGAGGAAAGGTTTATTTTAGCTCACAGTTTCAGGAAGCCGTAGTCCATCGGTGGACAGCCAGCAACATGGTGGCAGCTGCTCGTGGGGTTGCAAACGGTAAGTCGAATCCTGGAAGGAAGGAAGGAAGGAAGTCGCATGCATCCTTTCAGGTCCTGTCCCAGTGATCTGCTCTTTCTGGGTCCGGTCTCGGTGTTGTGCCATTTCCAGGTTTTAGCCCCTAATCCACCACAAGCCTGTAATCTATAACCTACCACTCACCTGTCTTCCACCACGCACACCTACAATCCACCACACGCCCATAATCCCCCCTCCAGATCAGACCCCTATCTCCTAACTGCGCATGGTTCCATAGATAAGCCATAGCACCCAAAGACATGAGGCTTTTGGAGGACATTCCAGATCCAAACCCCAACAGTGAGATGATGTACGTAAAGAATACTCAACAATGTGGTCAGCCCTCTCTATCCAAGAGCTCTGTAGCCACCGGTTCGATATCCGTGGATTCAACCAAACACAGATCAAAAATATTCAGTAAATAAAGTTCTATTGTTACAGACACGCACTATGCAGTTTAGCCTATAGTGGCTGGCCTGTACTGAACATGTACAGACTTTTTTCTGAATATTATTCTCTAAACAATACCGTGTAGCCATTATTTCCATAGCATTTGCATTATATTACATTGTAAGCAATCTATAGATGATTTTTAAAAGTATAAAGGCAGATGCCCAGGTTAAATGAAAATACCCCAGTTTGTTTATTCTTTATTATAGTACTGGAGATTGAACTCAGGGCCTTCCCACTGAGCTACATCCTCTTCCCTTTTGTAAGTTTTTATTTTATTTTTTTTGGGGGGGTGGGGGTCTTGCTTGTGTCCCCAGGCAAGACTTGACCTTAATATCTTTATGGCTTTGGCCTCCCAGTATGCTGGGATTACCAGTTGTATACCACCATGTCCAGTTAAAAAGATGCCATTTCTTGAGTATCTGTGGATTTGACGTCCTGGAGGCTCTAGCAGGGATTCCCCTCACAGATTTGAAGGGGTGACTTAACTGTAGGCTTTTTTTTTTTTTTTTTTGGTTATTACTATTGTTACAAGGTGGTTTACGGAGATAGACCGAAGTGAGTAGGTGCCAAGAATTTGGTAAACCCTGGATAGATGAAGGACTTTCCCCAAATCACATGAGTTAGTCTCAAACTAAGAATTCATTCACTCAGTCTGCGGCTACTTACTGAGCACCTATCTTACCACGTGGTAGCAATTTTCACGGCCTCAGAAGTATCAGCATACACTGCCAACACCAGAAACCCAGTGCTTGGAATTTACCTTACAGAATCTTTTGCCAAAGGTTTCCAAGATAAATGTACTTGTTTTTCTTTTTATGTATTTCAGGGAATTGAACCTACAGTCTCCTCACAGGGTTACGTCCCCAATCCTTTTTCTTTTTTTAAATGTTGAGACAAGACCTTGCTAAGTTTTTCAAGCTGGCCTCAAACTTGTAGTCTTCCTGTGTCAACCTGCTGGCTCACGGGGATGGTAGGCACGCACTCCCACAGATGGCCAAGGAGTGTATTCTCTAGAGGGACTTAAGAAAATGCACGCATAATAAAAGAAAACGAACAAAAGAGAAAATGCACGTGTATTTGCTCCTTTGAGCACAAGAAACAGCAGGGGGGGGGGGGGGGGGCAGGAACTGAGGAAATCAGGCATTTTTTGCAGAGGCATTAGTTCAAAAGAAAAACTTTTTGAAAAAAAAAAGAAATGTATTTGATGTAAGGTTTACAAGTAAGTTTTAAAATACAGAGCAAGCATTGTGTGTTTATGTCTGTCCAAAAAGCAATATTAAAAATGCTTTATATGTTCTATATATAACTTGCAACTAAGAAAATTAACCAAAGTTTATGAAATGAACTAAAAAGGTCTACCAATTTATAGGTTTTTTCATGATCAAATACCTTAAATGGAAGAAAAGTGAAGCATTTTTATAAATTTAAGACTAATTTTATTTTTGAATGCAGAATGTCTTTTTGTTTGAAATGGTGAGTCTGCTAATGACTTTATTGAAAACTTTAACTTGCATGTGAGTTCTTTTAAATAAAGAAATCTAAACAATTGAACAAAAAGAGTTAAAGTCATACAACAGTGACACATTATGCCAATGTTTATAGCAGCACAACTTATAATACCGAAATCTTGGAAGTAGCCAGTGGGGCCATTTAGAGATGGATGGTAAAGACATGATATATTTACACATGGAGAACCCCTCCTCTGCCACAAAGAAAGCTAAATTTGAATTATTTGGGGGAGGCTAAATATGGCATGGCTTCTCCAATAGGAGAAAACCAAAGTATTAAAAAGTAAAATAACGAAATAAAAGAGAGATGGAAAAAAGCAGGAAGGTCGACTTCATGGGAGGAAAAAGTGTATGGCTTGAGTGGAAAGGAAGTCAAAATGATCCAGATGTGGTACGTATATGCACTGATTTCTCAACCTGACTGTTATCATGATGTTTCACAAATGCTAATAAAAAGAATGGTTACGGCCAAAAAAGATGAGAAATAAGATGTGATACGTATATGGATCAGTTTCTCAAGGGGAATGTAGTTATTGCAAATACATACTAATAAAAAGAAGAATTTGAAGAAAATCTTTTAAAAGATTCAAGACCAGGAGGTTTTCCTTTTGATGTCTTAAATATTTCACTCCACTCTCTTGTTGCTTGCATGGTTTCTACCAAGAAGTCTGCTGTCATTTCTATCTTTGTTCCTCTGCTGCCAAGATGTTTCTCTTCTCTGGTTTCTTTCAAGATTGTCTCTGTCCTTGATTTTCTGCCACATGAGAGTGACGCATCTTGGTGGTTGTATTTTGCTTTGCTTTGATTTGTTGCATTTCCTGGAACTGTGGCTTTAATGTCTTAACTTTGGGGAAATCTTAGCCATTATTATTTCAAATATTCTCATTCTTCTTCTCTTTTTCTCCTTCTGATAGTCCCACTGCACTTATGTTACCATTTTTATAACTGTTGCACAGATTTTATGTAATCTGGTCCTTGTTTTCTCTTTACCTCTCAGTTTGAGATGTTAGTGCGAACAGATCGTCAAACTCACCGATTCTTCCTCCAGCTGGGTCCAGTCTACTGAAGAGCCCCTGGAAGACATCCTTCATTTCTGTTACAGTATTTTTTATTTCTAGCATTTGTCTCTGATTCCATCTTGGAGCACCTATCTGTTTACAGTGCTTGCCTCTGCTTGTGCAACTCTCAACTTTACTAAAGAGAAAACTTATCCAAATACTTATTAAAGAGGGCAATATCTATATCTACTAATCAGGAGATTGAGCCAAGGGCCTTCATGCTGAGCTACATAACCAGTCCATTTTTATTTTTGAGATTTTGAAACAGTGTCTTCCTAAGTCACTAACTTGCCCAGGCTGGACTTGAACTTGCAATCCTCCT
The DNA here is from genome assembly GCA_004027205.1 of Ctenodactylus gundi. Classification (NCBI taxonomy): domain Eukaryota; kingdom Metazoa; phylum Chordata; class Mammalia; order Rodentia; family Ctenodactylidae; genus Ctenodactylus; species Ctenodactylus gundi. Next base: position 19,774 of record PVKB01001262.1, read on the forward strand.
GCCTCAGGCTTCCAGGGACCTAGGATTACAGACCTACATTCCTTGCCCAAGGAGGTCATAGTGACAGCTATGAGACCACAGCAGCAGAGTCTCTCAGTAAGGGAGAGAGACTGGACTCGAACTCCAACAAGGACAAGTGGAGATTCACACCAGTGAGTAAGCGGGGAGGAGGTGAGTGAGTGGAAAAATCACTGAAAAAAAAATCAAGAAGAGTAGGTTTCTGGCTAGACTGACATGCCAGGTTAGCAGGAAAGACAGGCTCATAGATTAATGAGGGTGGCCATATCCCAAAGGTGGGGAATCTTTACTAATCTGATGTAGCAGATCTCTTGACCAAATGGGATCCTCCAAGACCAGAGAAGGATGTCCAAGGTAGGCAAGTTAAACAAAGGACTCAGGAGCCTCACTAAATTTAGGGTCACAGGAAAGAGTCTTTGTCAACTTATTACTCAGAGTTATTTTAAGTTCTTGACCTGATGATTCCTAAATCTTCATCAAATTGTGTCTTGTTTAGATGCTTGTCCATCTCTTCACCTATGTTCTTTTGTGCCTTTCAGCACAGCTTGCCATTTTTTTGAGAGCCACCCAAGATGTGTTGATAATAGGAACTGAGAGAGTCGGGTTTTAGTGTGAGCTTATACACTCACCTGGCGAGGAACTGGGCTGCCCTTCATATCTGCTGTAGCAGTAGGTGTCAGATGCTTCAATACATCCCTCTAGTTCCTTGTGGCCATGGTAGTTGTTTTTTCTCCTGTTGTCTTTGGTTTTCTCAGGAATTCCTTCTTAAATACAACCTTTGTCCTGCAGTTCCCAGAACTGTAATCCACCTGCTGATGTGGTAGTGAATTGGGGAAGTGTTCTTTAATATTATGGTTTAATGCCATTTGTTTATTTGTTGTTTAAGGTAGGCCTGAGTTCCTGAGATGTGACCTTTAGAAGAATTTCTTAGCTAGTTCAATTGTCCCCTCTTCCTTTATGTAAGACAGGAAGGCTCCTGGAGGGTGGAACCGCCTGATTGCCTTTTCCCCAACTTAGATAAGGCTCCACAGCCATTTCCCCTGAGAACAAGCCTTTCTTAGGGACAAAGTCTTTCTTCTCTTACGTGAATGGTTACTTGTCCCCTGATGTGGAGATACTTTCTTTTTTCTTATCTTCATCATGAGGTAGGCTCTTGGAGATAGAACTCCCCAAAACTTACATTTTCTTTTTGTGACTCTCAATGTCATCCACTCCAAACCTCCACCTATACTGTTTGAACAGTTCCCACCAGCTCCTAGCTCCAGAAGATTCTGTTTCTCAAGAGTAACAGGAGGTAGTGGGCACATAAATAGTTACGGATAAAGGGGTCCCCCAAAAGGAGAATTTATGGAAATAGCAACTGTTGTAGCATGGGACAGTCTACACTTGACTGTCCCTTAGAACTATTAATGGTCAAATATTAGAAAGTGACAGAGACAATAGAGTAAAAGATCTTAAGGGTGGAACTGAAGGAGAACAGATCCCTCAAATTCAAAGACACAATTTTTTAAATGGGCAATGGAAACGAGTAAGCAATTTTTAGATGAAGAAGTTCAAATGGCCATTAAATACCTGAAAAGATGTTCAACACCCTTAGCCATTAAAGAAACGCAAACTGAAACATCGCTAAGATACCATCTGATTCCAGAGAGAATGACACAAATCAAGAACTCTAACAGCAATCAAAGCTGGTGAGGCTTTAGGGAAAAGGACCCTCTTACGCTGCTGGGCGGATTGCAAACTGGTACAGCCTCTATTGGGGGCAGTATGGAAATTCCTCAAAAGACTGAAAATAAATATCCCCTTTGATTCAGCAATATCTCTTCTGGGAATCTTTTCAAAAGAGTTAAAAGCATCAGGTAAGAGATATATGTATACCCATGTTCATAGCAGCACAACTAACAATAGCTAAAATGTGAAGTCACCAAAATACTCATCAACAGGTCAATGGATACACAAACTGTGGTATTTATACACAATGGAATACTACTCGTATATAAAGATAAATAGTTTTGAGGCTTTTGTAGGTAATTGAACACAACTTGAGACCATCATGCCCAGTGAAGCGAGTCAGTCACAAAAGGCTAACTATCGAATGGTTTCTCTAATACGAGAATCCCAGAATACAGTCATTTCATGGAACTAATTTGGGGGGATAATGGGAGGTGTGGGGAGGAGGGCAGGTGTGGGAGAGGGGAAGGGTTTGTAACTCTGATGAGATATACATGTGCACAAAATACTCAAGTTCAATGTAAACATTATGTATTGCATATATACGTATTCATAAAACAGGAAGAAAAATGATTTTAAGGGTGGAAAACCTCAACAGCTGCTTACTGACAGAGAGCCTTAGCAAGAAGTCTTACAGACCAGGCTGCTGAGTGAAATTACTTTCTTATTCAGCTACTACAAACTCCTAGACAGAGAGCCATATTGGCAACCTTTTTCAGCTTCCGGTTAATGGAAGCTTTTACCCCTCTCTTCTTGTTTTCCTCATTTGTACAAACAAACTACCCATCCTACAGTTTTCCTCCTTCACCTGAAGGTTCATCCCTCAGCACCATGAGACAGACGGAAGCCTGGCGTAAGCACTGTGGTAACAAGTGTGACATCTTAGTTAGGACTCTCCTCTCTAGATTTTAGGGGTGTCTTGACCTTGGCTTCCATTCTCTGGTGGATCAAAGACACACTGTTGGTTTTCCGTGTGTTCAGCTTTCTCTTCATATAAATGTAGAAGTGATAACATCTAAATTCTTCATATGAAGCTCAAGTAAACCTGGAAGTATGCACTCCAGGACACATGCGTGTGTATACAGTTCGCACTCCGTATCTACAGAGTCTACATCTATGGATTCAACTGAGGATCAAAAATATTTATTAAAAAATTGTGTCTGTACTGAACATGTCCTTTTTTATCATTTGGAGGGCTTGAGGAGGTTCCCTAAAGAGGAGTCGAGGACCTCAACTCACCCCATCCAGCGGGTAGGTTAAAGTTTTGCCAACGTCCACCACAAAAAAGAATTGCTAAGGCACACCAGTGAGAGGTGGGAAGAGCTTTATTAGACAGAAAGAAAAACACTCAGAGAGGAGTGCAGGGCGCTGGTGAAGTGGGGAGCAAAGTGGCCGGGGATTGAGGGCTTCGTGTGGCCTTGTGGGTGTCTCAGAATGGGTGATGGAGGACGTATACACCTGCTGCCTGTGAGGCCACTAATTTGGTGGGCTAGAACGGAATGCAAATTATTGGCACATGTTTTTAGTTTAAAGATAAGCTACCCACTTTGTAATGCTGCTTCTCTGAGGATGGAGGTCTGTGAGAGGAAAAGCAGTTTACAGAGCAAAAGCACAGCCCTTATTTATTTATTTATTTATTATTTATTTATTTATGAGACAGGGTCTGGCTCTGTAGCTCAGACTGGTCCTGAACTACAGAGGATCACCTTGGACTTACAGCAATCCTCCTGTGTCAACCTCCCTAGTGCTGGGATTCCAGGTGTGTGCCACCACACCTGGCTTTATGCGATGCTGGGGAATTGAACTCAGGGCCTGATACTTGCTTGGCAAACAGTGACGTTCCTCCAGCCCCCACAGTCCTGATTTACAGGCTTACTGTATCTTTGTGACCCTTGAGAATTTATATTTTTGTAATGAGTTTCTCAGAAGAGAAAAAAGCACTGTAATCTTTGGGGTGTCCTGAAGCTACAGTTTTTCTTTAAAAACACAGTTTTAAATGTATGGTTTTTCCTTGTGTATTTTCTACTTTCTTTCCTCTACCCTGTCTCATATTTGTATAGCATTTCATAATATTGTGTAACATAAGTGATACAGAAATTGTGTGAAGTGTACAAGAAGATGAATGTTTTTGCACATGAATACTATGTAATTTTATATAAGAGACTTGAGCTTTGGAGGATTTTGAGTGTCCTCCGTGGCTCCTGGCCCCAACCTCCAACAGGTTCTGAGGGATGATGGTACGTGGAAGGGTAATTTTTAAGCCTGGCCTGGAGGCACAAGCCTGTAATTCTAGCATTCGGGGAGGCTGAAGTAGTAGAATCACAAGTTCAAGCCCAGGCTGGAAAACTTAGCAACTTAGTGAGACCCTGTCTCAAAAAAAACAAAAACAAAACAAAAAAAAGGACTGGGGAAGAAGTTCGGTGTGGGAGAGAAAAAGGATAATTTTAAGAATATAGCTTTGGTTGCTATTAGTTTGTAACCCAACAGCTCCAGCCCTTGAGGGACCTGTAGTCTGGAGGGTGAAATGGGTGTAAATACATAAACATCAGTAGATAAATGCTACAATAGTGACTAGCAGAGAGGGATCATGGGAGGTCTCTAGGGCAGGCCAGGATGCCCCAGGGTCAGTGGGGCCTTGGGCAGAGGGAAGTCTGCCGCAGACAGCCGTGGGCAGCAGGAGGGCCAGCTTTTCCAACTCCGGCTTTTCCCCTCGTTGACCCCCTCCCTATTCAATCATTTGCATCCTTAGCTTGATCTGACCCCTCTGTGTACCCCTGAGCAGCAACCTAGGGAGCCATTTTCACAGGTGCAGGTTTGAGCCGATGCTGGGATGGAGAGGCGGGCCTGACTGGGAGAAGCACGAAGGAGAGCTCGCTCGCCAGAGCCTGCTACCACCTGCCTTGGGAAGGGCCAGAGAAGACCGAGGCAGCGTCCAGATCGCTGCTGTGTGACCTGATGGGCACTAGGCACTCCTCTTTGATGACATGTCCTGTGAGATCTGCATCATAATTTCTTTCTGCAACCGAGAAAACTGAGGCTCAAAAAAGACGGTGCTCGCTTGCCTAGCTACAAAGGTGCCCATCCCGCTGGTGGTTTTCTAGGTCCAAACTTGCTCCCCTCCAGGAACACCAGGGCCCAGGCTGACCCAGTGTGACAAAGCCATGCTGCCCGTGGCTTCAGCCGTGGGCGCCTGTCCCCAGATGTACAAGCAGATGTTCTGGGTGATTTAGCAGCAGGCCTACTGGAAAATTGGCTGGGAGCCTCCATTGTCTCAGCATTTAGTAATCTGGTCCTGGGCAGGGGGCTGGGGTGGAGGCTGCTTTCCATGGGAACTGAGGCGAGGAGGGACTGGGAGCCCTCAGACTGGGAGCCAGGCCAAAAGAGCACAAAGAAAGCTGAGGCTCAGCCAAGCTCCGGGCCACAGGGGCATCCAGCTGCACAGGGCCGAGAAGGCAGCGCCAGATGTGGAGGGAGGGGGTCGCAGAGTCGCTGGCAGCTTCTTCTGCGGGGGAGAGAGCTAATGCGTGAACTCCCATGGCAACCCTGAGGGTGGAGAGCTGCCACTGTGAATGCCAGGGGTCCATGGTCACCTGGCACAGGAGCCGTCATGAGGAAGCAGAGAGGCTGTTTGGAGAAGGGCACCCAAGGCATGAGCAGAAAGTGGCAAGAGCATGAGCGGGGAGCCTCCTGTGAGGGTGGCAGGTAAGAACACAAGATGAGGAAACACCTGACCCCCTTGGGGAGTCCTGAGTAAGCTGGTCTCTTCCGAATATCCACAGCATAACCAGAAACGAGGCTGGGAACATGGGATGGGCATGGGGCAGGGAAGGCCGCGTGCCAAGCTCTGTGCGGGACGTGATCGTACAAAATACCCCGCTCATTGTTAATCTGAGATTCAGATAGAATGGGACATCCTGTATTTTTGTTCACTCAATCTGGCAACTCCAGCCTTGGGGGCAACTGGGACGCCATTCCTAGGTTGTGAGGAGCCACTGAGGCAGTTTAGGTGGGGAACAGCACGATCAGACTGGCAGACGGACAGGAGGGCGGCCAAAGGGGCAGGACTGAAGGCAGGTGTCGGGGAAGACGGAGGCTGGAGCTGTAGGGTGATGGGTAGAAGGACAGACAGGATTTATAGAAAGAGATCATCTAGTTAATGGGCCTTGGCCACTAACTGAGTGTGGGAATTGGGGAAATGAGGCAGTCAAGGGTGATGTCACTTTTCTGGGCAGCTAGGCGGACGCTGGTGACCTTGGCTGATCTGGGAGAAAAGGAGAGAGACAGGGTCAGGAGCAGAGAAATGCCAGGTTGAGAGCTAGGGACGAATCCGGCAACTGAGGAGTGGGCATCCTAGGAGAGTTGTTGAGGCAGCTGGAGATGTGGGCCTGGGGTGCAGGCATGAGGTCAGTGCTGGAGAGGAACATTTGGAAAGGATCAGATGGAGAAATTGGAACCCTGGGAATGGATGAGCACATGCAGGGAGAGTGTGTGTGGGTGAGAAAGAAGGGAGCCAGGAATGGAAGCCTGGGATGCAGGCGCGGTCGGGAGGAGAGAAGCCGGCTTAGGACCCAGAGGCCCAGGCAGGAGACGCAGGGGAGGACAGCAAGACTCACCGTGACGGTTTCCCTTGGGAGCCAAAATGGAGGAGTCAGAAAGAGAATGAGTTTGCCAGTGTCAAGGCGACCAGAGTCAGGAAGTACAAGCACACTGGAGGCTCAGGCAGGAGGATGGCAAGGTCAAGGCCAATTGTGGCAACTCAGACTCTGCCTCAAACTTGAAAATGACTGGGGATGTAGCTCAGAGGTAGAGTGTCCCTGGGCTCAAATCCCAGTAACAAAATACAAACACAAAAGGCCACACACACACACACACACACACACATAAAACAAACAAAAAAAAAAATACAGGGCCATGTGGGGAAGGCTAAAATGGGTGGGAGGTAGAGCCACCCCTGTCATGTGACCTGGCCATTCGCTACGTAGGCACAGTGAACTGGTCTTTCCCATTCCCACTAGGCTGACAGGAAAGGTAACCAGTAATTAGAAAATAGGAAACCAATCTAGTAGCTGGGAGAAGAGGCCTTAGAGGGGAAAAAAAAGATTTACCCAAGCTTGGAAGATGAGAAGAGCGGCTAGCTGCCCAGAGAGCTCCCTTCGCAGGGGCACTGGCTCTGCCTGGCAGGCCGAACACGGCGTGTGCCCTGCAAAACATTGTCGCCGTCCCATGAGGCTGTGTGAGATACCTACAGGCATAAGAACATCAGTTTCTTTTTCCTTTACTAGGGCTTGAACTTGGAGCCTTGTACATAGACAAGTACTCTACCACAGGGACACATCCCCAGGCCTTTTTTATTTTTTATTTTGAGACAAGGCCTCCCAAAGTTGCCAAGACTGGCCTTGATCTTGAGATCCTCTTGCCTCAGTCTCCCTAGTTAGCTGGGATTATAGGTACAATCACCACACCCAGTTCAGTTTCTTCTTAAACTGATGAACAGTTAAAGCCAGCAAGCCCCAGGCTTGCATAAACTACGCTGAGCAGAGAACAAGCCTGCGAGCAAGGATTAAGAAACATGTATTCTGAAAGGTGACACTTGCAGCCTCTTTCCCTGGCCTGCTTCCAGAATGCCCAGGGGCAGAAGTACGCCCACCAAGCCACCACACCCAAGAGACCAGAGGACTCCTCTCTGAGTCCCGGAGGATGGACCTCCGCTGATGACGACTGGTGATGGCTCCTCACACTCTCCAGTCTCCATTGAGTGGAGCACAGTTTCCGAATCGCCTGCTCACAGCCTCACTTGCATGAGACCGTCCAGCCGGACGCAGCGGTGCGCACCTGCAGGTCTCGGCACTTCAGGAGGGGGAGGCAGAAAGACTGCAAATCTAAGTCCCACCTGGGAAACTTAGCAAGATCTTATTTCAAAATAAAATAATTTAAAGGGCTAGAAACGGAGCTCAGTAAGAAGGCCCCAAGTTCAATCTCCAGCATGCAAAATAATAATAGTGATGATAGCTTTTAAACATTAAAAAATAAAAACCCAGCCATGCTATGAAGACATTCAATCAGCCATATGCTGAAAGTGACAGTCCCCTAAGATCCCAGACACCAGCCAGCAGCCGTGTGAGGAGGTGGCTGAGATGAATTGTCTTCTAGCAGATTTAGCGGAGATGAAAGTCGGACAGTCAGGCCTGCTCAGGCAAACACTGTAGGGCTCTGAGTAGATGCGTGAAAATCCTGGAAGCAGAGGAGAGAACATGGCTGCCAGGGGCTGGGAAGGGAAAAGGGTCCCCACTGGTGCTCAGCGGCTACAGGTTCCAGTGGTCCTCCCAGAATCTGTTCCCAAGGGCTGTTGGGGCCCCGTGCCCAAGGTAAGCAATGCTACAGGGACTGGAGGAATGGCCCAGCAGTTAAAGTGCTTGCCTAGCAAGCGCTGTGTCAAGCTCTAAGTACCTGAGTTCAATTCCCCAGCATCACATAATCTGCGCGGGGTGGCACAAGCCTGTAATCCCAGCACTGAGGAAGCTGAGGCAGGAGGATTGCTGTGAGTCCAAGGCCAGCCTGGGCTCCATACTGAGCTCAGGACCAGCCTGGGCTGCAGAGCGAGACCCTGTCTCAGGGAAAAAAAAAAAAAAAGCAGAGCAATGCTACAGTGCACCCTTCAAAACAAATCTACAAGGGTGGGTGTCACGTTAGGTGCTCTTACCCTACAAATGAAAGCCAGACAAACACAAGGAATGCTTTGGAGCGGGTGTGTGTGTGTTGGCTACTGTGACCGCACTGGTGGCTGCATGGGGAGTGTCCATCCAGCTCATCAGGCGGCTGACATCGGAAGTGCGCGATTTCTTGTAAGTCAGGAGTGCTCCAGTAAAGGACCAGGCAGAAGTTCCTAGGACAATGAGAGAGGAAGTGGACGGAAGAAGGGACAGTCCCCCAAGGGCCTTCAAGGCTCAATAAGCTCATTTGTCTATACATCCGTGTTTCCTGGCATGGACCACAGATTGCCTGATGTGATATGATCTACGACCAAATAGGATGGGGGTTGAGAACGTAGCTCAGCACTTGTAGCACTTGCCTAACAAGTGCAAGGCTCTAGATTTGATTCCCCAGCACCACATAAGCTGGGCATGATAGCACACGCCTGTCATCCCAGTACTTGGGAGGCTAGGCAGGAGGATTGTTGTGAGCTTGGGCTTGGGCCTGAGTCCAGGACTAGCTTAGGCTATGGAGTGAAATCTTGTCTAAAAATTTAAAAAAAAAGAAATGCAGAAAGATCTGGTCACATGGGTTTCTTTGCAGCAGGGCTTCTCAGGTCCTTCAATTTGCCAGCTGCACTGTCCTCTCTGAGGGGGACGAGGCGGGCAAGGACAGATGCCCAGGAGCCCACGGTATTCCTTTTTAACATAAAGGTCTCTTTTCCACAGAGCTCCTTATAGGACCCAGCCCAACCCTTCTGGGGCTCCTTTGGGCATTTTGGAGCCCCATGTGTGCCTGAGAAAGCTCCTGCTGGGGTCTGAAATATGGGACAGACTGGAAGCCAGGCTGCCGTGAGGAGGAGGCTGACCCCGGGGCAGCGTAAGTGACAGAGGATGGGTCAAAAGCAGCGTGACATCCTAAAAGTTGAGAGGTAGGTTCGAGCATCATAAGGCATGTGATGGCTTCTAGGAGAGGGAATGTAGTGGGCCATGTTCCTACACAGGAAGCATTTTGGCATTCAGAACCCCAGGAAACCATCTGGGAGGGACCCCTCGGGAGCAGAAGGCTTGCTTTCGAGTTCCGGGCCAGTGGATAGAGTTGAGCTGCTTTTGGGGGCCCCTGGAAGAGCTGAATGTAGTTGAAGGGCCCAACATTGAAGGTTGGCAGAGGGAGGGAATGTGGAGTCAAAGCTGGGGCTGTGGTAGAGACAAAAGTGGGGGCACTCTGGGGGGGGGGGTCAGAGAACATGCTGCCAGCCCAGGGTCAGTTCAAAAGAAGAGCTTTGTGCCTGAGTCAGGAAAGCTTTCTGTTGCAGATGACGTGAACCCAGATTGGCTTAAATGAAAAATGGCTCACAAGCTGGGCCCAGTGGCACAGGCTTGCAATTCCAGTACTTTGGTAGGCAGAGTCAGTAGGATCACACATTTGAGTCCCTTTAGTGAGACCCTATCTCAAAATCAAAAATAAAAGGTGGGCTGGGGGATGTCATTCATTGCGAAGGCCCTAGGCTCAATTCCCAGTCTCTCTCTCTCTCTCTCTCTCTCTCTCTCTCTCTCTCACACACACACACACACACACACACACACACACACACACACACAGACTTACAGAATAGAAAGATCTGACTGTAGACACAAATGGACTCAAGATGATAAAGCAATTCTGTGGGGTCACGGACCCTGTCTGCTTCCTGCTCCCCTGGGTTGGCTCCATCCCCAGCTCCCTAGGGTGATCCTCAGCAGCTCCCATCACCGCCAAATCCAGTAAAAAGGACAGTGCTTTCCCTCCAAAGCTCAAACCAAATTCTTTAAACTGATTGGTTGTTTAGTTTGACTTAGGTAAAGGTCCATCTCTGAACCGAACATCATGGCTGGAGTCACACAAAGCCCTTATGAGATGGGCCTAGGTCCTACGCTACACCCCAAAGATGGAAGACAGAGTTTGCTACTCATAAGCACATGGGCTGGGGGCTGGGCCCCCCAAAACAAAACTCAGGCACAGTTATTCCAAGAAGAGAGAAAGAGTGGATGCTGAGCCACGAAGGTAGCAAATGCCAAGGACCAACACTGGTCTTGGTTCTGGGAACCCCTGATTCTGGGCGCTCATCCATGGTTGTGGGATGGTGGACAGATGGATGCATGGACAATGGGCGGCTGAGCAAGGCCATCTTCCTGCCTCCTGGAGAATCCATCATCTTCTGCTCTGCGGCCCCCGGCATTCACTCTTACCAATAGCTTAGCACAAGACCAGATCTTCGCCTTGACCCTTGCAGCTCTGGCACTCTGCCCAGGCTGGCGTAGAGTAAGGACTCAGAGGACTCACTGAAGGCACAAACAAAGTCAGCTTCAGGCACAGATCTCAGTCTAGGCACTCACACCTCAAGCCTCAGTTTCCCCATCAACAGCCAGCAGCGCTGCTCTGAGGATCGGGTGTGGTGAGGAGATTCACAGTGGCCTCATAGGCACATACACTGCCTGTGGACGTCAATAGTCCCAGAAGTGGCCTTTCGCACTAATGTTCCATTTTGCAGAAAAATCCTGGTGCCGGTATGGAATGAGTTAATTTTTAAACTGCAGGAGAGATTCAGCTGCGCCCTTCCCCCTCCATGGCTTGCCAGATCCAGAATTCAATTTTGCAAAGACCGGAGTACTAATTCACTTAGCGGAAGCTCCTATTCCGAGGGAGGGATGTGAGGAGTTGGAGATGGTCCCTGGGAGGTAGAGGTTTGGAATATGGCCAACTCCTGGCTGGAAAACTACTGGGAGGTGAGTCTTGGCCTTATGTGCAGAAGGCCATGTTATGGCCAGTGCTGAACAGGGATGGGAGGGGCAGGGATTCCTCAAAAGTAGTGAGTCTTCCGTCACTGGAAGTGTTCAAGCAGACAAACGACTGGGGGTGATGCTGTACAAGGGGTTAGAATACATGCATCGTACATCATGCTTACTGAAGTGAGTCAGAAGCAGAAGGTGAAACATTGAATGGTCTCTCTGATATGAGAGACCCAGATCACAACTCTTATGGAACTTTAAACGAAAAACAAAGTGAAATAGGAGGGGGGGGGCAGGGGAGGAAGGTGGAGAGGGGGAGGGACAAAAGGAGAACGGGAAAGTTCTTGTCACCTTCACAAGATACGTATGTGCACAAAATCCTCAACTTCATTGTAAACCTTAAATCTTGCACTAAAACGTATCAATAAAAAGGGGGTCAGGGGGAGGAATACATGCATCTTTCGTTCCTGGATTTGGATACAGACCACAGTGACCAGATGTCTTCTAGATGCTGGTCACTGGTCCAAAAGCCATGTAGGTTTTGACTCCAACAATTCAAGGGAATGTACTCTGAGAAAATGGAAATCAAGGCTCTGTGGGATCAAGTTGCTTGCCCCATGCCGCTACACTGACGGTAGCAATAGTGACAAATGGCATCAATCCAAACTGTAGCCCAGGGGCCCGGCCAAACACCTACCTACATTAGCTCATTGATTGTGAACAACAATTCTATGAGTTTGGTGAGGAAACTGGGGCTTGGAGATAATTAAGTAATTTGCCAAAGGTCAAAAAGTCAGTAGTATCTGACTTCCGGTGCTAACTGTGTCTGAGGCCAGCCTTACATAAAGCCCAGGCTTTTTCCCCAGAGAAGCAGATGCAAACTCAGGTTTTCAAGTTTTGTTTGTTGTTCTTTCTACAGAAGCTCTCTGTGGGGATGGGGACTTTGTAGGCTCCTGACAGAGCCCTCCCACTGACTTCCTGTGTTGGAGAGACAAGCCCGAGGACATGGGGACGTGGGACAAGCTATAGCTCTGCCTGCTGTCTCTCCCCAGGCCCTGGGTTTCACCTCAGGAGAAGCAGCCGCCACAGATACTGCATGGCCTCACTATTGAGGGCCTGTTCCCAGCTCTGTCCCAGCTCTGAGAGGGGTTCACAATGCCAGGGGAGAGAGGCAGTGCTAGCAGCACAGAGCTAGGTGGGCGTGCAGGCCCGAGTCTTTTAAGGGTCAAGGCCATCCACTCTTCCTGGAGGATCCCCATGCTTCTTGAGTACCTGGGCATCAGGCACGAGGCACCCTAGGTCCATTCTCACATTCACTCCTGCCGGTGACCTAAAACTCATCCGACATGAATAGCTCAGGGGGCCCGAGGTTCCCTCCAGCGTGCAGGTTGCTGCTGTTCTCAGGTCTCCTCTGTCCCAGTCCTTTCCTTCAGTCTTGGAGCCCCACCTGTAATCAACGTCCTACTCAATATCTGAGCTTGTCCTGGCCCTAGTCCTAGCATGAGGTTTGGGAGCTGCTTCAGCGCCACCTTCTGGTTGGTGCTAGAAAGACCAAGGCCCAAGACAACCTCATCCTGCCTCTCCCTCCAGAATCCAGCCAGGCATTTGTAAGTTGGCGAGCCTGCTGGTTTCTTCCTGCCTTGTTGCAAAAGGACCTCGTGCAACTTCCAAAAATGCATAACGTGCACAACAAGAGTAGTTGACATGCATGGAGAAGAAAGAAGAGAGTAACACAAGAATGGGGATGCAAAGGAGCCAGGGATGAAGTTAAAACGCAGACCGGAAGGATCTACTGCTGGAGAGGTGGAGCCAGACTCAGGGAGTGACTTTCCCCACCTACTCAAAACACAAAAGAATGAGGAGAGCACCCACCAGCCACGATGGGGCGGGGCGCTGACTCTTCTTGATTCTCAACACACTAGCTTTACAGGGTCTATCTATGGGGGCAACATGATTTCCTGCACAGAACATGTATTCATTCGCCTTCTCTTTTTGGAACTCAAATTGGGATGTGCAGGGGAAGAAGACCCTTTTAACGTTCGTTTGCAATGTGATACACATCAAATTCAAAACTGATTTTGAAAACAAAGGGAGTCACAGCGGATTAATTTGGTTTTCATTACAATAACGAAATTCCCAAGTCTCGGTAAAGTTGCTCACTAAAGAGGTTTATTTTGACTGATGATTGGGGAGTTGCAAAATTAAGAGACAATATCCGATGATAGATTTCTTGTTAGAAGAGTCCCAGAGTAGTACCGGTCATGACATGAGGGAAACAGGCGCTCACATGTGTCTGCGTATCCTCTGGTCTCCCTCCCTCTTCTCCTAAAGGCACCAGTCTGCAGTCATGAAGTCCCCACTCTGGTGACCTTATCTAATTCTAGTCACCTCCCAAAGGCCCCATCTCTAATATCATAGTCAGATTAAGTTTCCACCCTCTTAATTCCTCACAACAGGAATCCAATTTCAGCACATGAACCCTCGGGAGGGGTCATGCCCCTCATCCCATGTCCAAACCTCAACACACAGAAAACAAAATGAAGAATTTGGGGGCGGGGGGAGAAAACGACTCAAATACACGTGTTGAAAAGACAGTGGTCTTTCGTAGGAGCAAAAGGAACAGACTTTTAGTCATTCCTCGGTTCTTTTTTTGTTTCTGTTTTGTTTTGACGCAGGGTCTCACTAAGTCTCTGCTATGGTTTGGATCTTGAGTGTCCTGCAGAAGCCTCTCGTATTTGGAAATGTGCTGTTAGGAAGTGGGACCTGGCTGGAAGCAGGGGATGCTTGGGACTTAACCTGAAAGGATTGTGTCAATTTGTGGAGATCGGGGATTGCCTAGGGCACAGTTTTCAGGTGGGTGTTGTCACTTGTGAGCCAGGAAGTGAGGGAGGTGGGGGAAGCCCCACTGGCAGCTTGAACTGAGTGAAGGAAGGAAGAAGACGCACAGCTACAACTCCTTCCTGGGAAGACTCTGGTCTTGCCTGAGTTTCCGGACACCCACTCACCCCTGCTTCACTTGGTTTCTGAGTAGCTCTCCTGCCTCTGCAACGTGCTTCCGCCCTTGCCGGCTGCCTATGAACGGATTGTGTGAGACCCTCTGAAACCGTGAGCTAAGTAAATCTTTTATCCCTTAAGTTGTGGACATCGGGTATTCTGTCACAGCAATGAATAAGTAACTAAAATAGTCACCAAAATGCCCAGGCTGGGCTCGAACTTCTGGTCTTCCTACCTCGGCATCCCAAGGATGTAATCCCTGGTGGGATTACAGGCCTGTATCACCAGACTTGCCTAGGAACATAATTTTGCAGAAGTAAAACATTAAGAATATTTCTTTTTGAGTTGTTATCTATTGAGATCCCTGACATGAGGTTCCTTTAACAAGAGGGGTGGGCTTCCCTGCCATCAATACACTTCAGTGATGGAGGGCCATACACAGCCCTAAGCTTTCTGGCAGGGGACATGAAAAGAAATCTAGCCACTTACACGGTCCTCAAAGTCTATGAATGAGGACAATCTAACTGCTTAGGAGAAGCGGAACTTTCTTACTAAAATAGGAGTTTGCTGCTCATGGGAAGGGTGGAGGATTGCAGGAAACTCACTTTAAGAGCATTGCGCCCATCCAAAGACAGGTCAGATCTGATGGGATCTTCAGATCTCCAGACTGTAAGGGCTGCACAGCTGCCCTCAGCTGGCCTAGCCTTCCTCTGAGATGTTTAAACCACTAGGAAGGTTTGGTCGCCTTGGTAGGGTGCAGTTTGTGCTCCCTGGCCTCTGCCCCGTGTTCTTTTCCTAAGCCTAGTGATGCTGGAAATAGCAGTCTCACTGCCTTCCAGGAGCCCTGACCCTAGGACCCCTCCTCAAACAGGCACTTCTGGGGCCCTGCCTGGGTGGTCACGCCCTCCGGACACTGGGCCAAGCCTCACTTAGGGTCCTGGCCTTACAGGCACTGAGTCAGGGTCTTAGGTATTATCTTCTTCCAGGCTATGCTAAGGACCCTCTTTTGGGGTCTGGCTGAACTCCAGCTCACGGAAGAGAAGGGCGTGTCAAAGCTGAAGCTCCTGGACAACACAAGACCAGCAGATCAGCACTCGCCGGGATGCACGTGGCAAAAATGCCACGTCAACCTCAGGAAAAATAAAAGGAGATATTGGCTCAGAGCTGGCTTCACGCATGTCTGGGTCTAGAGACCCAAATGCCGCCACCAAGACTCAGCCTTGCACCCCATCTGCCTCCCTCATCTGCCTCCTCTTGCTTGTCCAGTTCTCAGTTCTCCCTGAGAGAAGGAGACAGACGCCAGCACCCCTCCATCAAGCCCACCCTCTCGGCAGGCCAAGAGCAGTTGTTCTCTTCCCACCCATTCCCACCAAGGTCACAGCCAAACTCAAGCCTCATTGGATCAGCTTAGGTCACACGCCCTTCTCTGATCCAATCACCATGATCAAGGAGGGAAAATCACACTGACTGGCTAGGCTTGCGTCACCCCATCACCCTAACTGGGTTCCCTAAGGAAAATAGGAGTTTATGATTAGACAGAGGCAGGTATGTCTTCTCTCTCTAGGAAGCCCAGAGCCTCTGGCCTTCCTGGAGCCCAAGCCAGGGGTCTAGCTGTGGGGCCGAACAAGGACACTGCACCTTGCCTGCACCCCCACCCCACCGCCACCTTCCTTTGGTAACCCTCAGAGACTTTTGTCTCTGAGATCTGACCCCTCACATATCGGTCTGCAGATACAGAGACCCAGGCCACCCAGGCCTCGAGACACGGCTTCATAGGGTCAGTCCATGACCCTAACCCTAGCTGAGGGACATGGGACCATCTATCTGTCTGAATCTCATTGTCCTCCCCTGCGAAGCAGGCCAGCCTCCCGGGTGGCAGTGCCAATTCCACGAGCTGAGTTATGGACAGTACTTAGCACAAGCCTCTGTGGAAAAGAGGTTGGCAGCTCCCTGAAAAGTTAAACCACAAATTATCACTGGACCCAGAACATTCCACCCCCGATGTATTCTCCAAAAGATCGATGACATTACTGTAGATGTCTGTAACCCCTGGTCCCAGCAGCAGTAGTCACAACAGCCACAGGGCAGAAGCAGCGCAAGCACCCATCAACAGAGGAACGGGTAAACAAAATGGGCTGTTAATCGCGTCAGGGCTCAGGACACGGTAGCCCCAAATCTGGCAACTTGGATATTTTAAGCGTAAGGAACCTGAGAAATGGCACATGCAGAAAGGACTCTGTCTTTCCCCTGGAGCAGGTCAGAAGGCCCTCACGAAGAGATGCCTGCCCTGTGCCCAGGGGGGCAGAGTCTCCTTATCTGGGAAGGTGAAGGGGTCCAGAGAATGCTGGATGGACAGCTGGCTGAACTTCCCCAGGGCATTTGCTCGGCCCTTCTTCTCAGCAGCTTCTAGGACTTTCAACTCTTCATACTGAGCGTGAAGATTGTTTCTTTGTTTGTTTGTTTTTTTCTTATGAAGGCTCCTGCAACACAGAAAACTTTTGTAAGAATATGTACAGCCATTGGGATCCATAGCCACAGCTTTGCTTGTCTTCTTTCAGCATTTGCTCCAACTGTCCCCGTTTTCTTGATGCTAAAGTCGGGGAAGTGTTGGTCAAGGCAGAGCTCTTGGGCCACCATGTTGTTTCCCAGTTCCATAACTCAGAGAAATTCGTTTGGTTCAGCTCATCTTTGTAAACCAAGCCACTCAGGTGACTTCGCTCTTAGAGCCCAAGTGTACCCTTGAGGTGGGCACACCTTCTCAGCCAGGATGTAGGGTCACTGGCGGAGAGATCCTCTGGAAGGGCCTGTGGATGAGGCAGGTAGCATAATGGTTTCAGATTAAGACCCCACCTGGGGAAGCTGGAGATTAGCTGCTGACCTGGGGCCAACCTGGCCATCAGACCCCAGCCTCAGAGGCAGCATTCTTGAGTGTAGCCCCACGTGAGGGCAGAAAGAGGAAGGACCTTAGGCTTTCAAAGCAGACCCAGGCCCAGGGCACATTTGACTGACCCAAGACCATGCTGCAACCTGGTAGCTGGTCCTTTCCCTGTATTCCCTCACGTTGGCACTGCAACTTTTTAGGAAAAGCCCAGAGAGCCCGCCATCCTGTGCTCAGGCATGGCAGTTGCTGGGGTATGGCTGGTGTCATAGTTACTGTCTTGTCACTGTGACTCAATACCTGACATGCACAAACTAGGGGAGAAAAAGTTTATTGTAGCTCACAGTTTCAGAAAAATCACAGTCCATTCATGGGTGGGCAGTTGGAAAATGGTGGAATCACATGGCAGGCTGGAGCTGGGTCCAGGGCCAAAGCTGGAGCTGGTACTCCAGAGACAGAGATCCTTACAGCATGGCAGAACAGAGCCAAGTCTCAGAGGAAGGGCAGACCCAGCACACACCCCTCCAGGTCAAACCCCAAGCATCTGCCCCTTCCAGCCAGGCCCCACCTCCCAGCAGTACACAGTATCCATAGATACATGAGGCTTTTGGGGCGGGGGCGGGGTGGGAACACTTCAAACCACAGCAGCTAGGTATCTTCCCCTGATCAGCTGCCTTCCCTTAGCCTCTGGCTTCATTAGACCACACTGGTTCCAACAGTGACCACAGGGTCTGCTGTTGCGGGGTGCTGAACACTGTATCATAGATGTCTCATGATAGTCTAGGAAGGGCTTTCATGGGTGAGGAAACTGAGACCCAGAGAGAGCCAGCCACAAGGCCACTCTCCCAAGTTCAGCCAGATGCTCTGCTCTGGGTCATGTGTGAACCTGGTTCCTCTGACTCCAGAACATGTGGTTCTCTTGACTTCCTGCCCTATAAATCCAACTTTTGGGTCCCAGGGCTTCAAGAACAGGGCACCCATTCTTCCTGGGCCACCACTAGGGAGCTGGCGTTTCTACAGCTCAGCCTTTCTGAGCCTCTACCTTCCCCCTGCAGAGTAGGCAAAAGACGGGCTCAGTTGGTCCTGGGAGGAGGCAAGGGGGAGATTCACAGGCCTACTACAGCAGGGTGGCTTTCCCACTGCCTGCCCTGTGCTGAGAGCTTCCAACCATTTCCTGTGGACTCCTCACATGGTCCTGGGTGGAGGCAAGGTCACCAGTCACCAGTCTTCTAGGTGAGGAAATGGAGACTGTTAGGTGATCAGAGGCCCCAGATCGCAGGCACAGCACAGGGTCAGGCCGATGCCACCACAGACAACCTCCAAAGCAAGGGGTCCAAGCCCCACCCTGCTTCCTCTCTCTCCTACCTTCTGCCTTTTATCTCTGACTTCCTTGCTCTCTGCTGTATTCAACCCGTCCCATCTCCTAGATGTTGAACCAGGAGCCAAGTTTCCTTGGCCAGACTCTGGCCAGGCCATCTCTTCCTGCTCCCACCAGGGGGCGAGCAAGATCCTTGCAAAATCCTCCAGAGGCTGGGGAAGAGTCTGGAATCCTGAGACTCTGCAGTCAAAAATGTACTTAAAAATCGGGTGAGGGATGTGGGTGGTCAGGCTGAAGGTGGGGAGAAGTGGGAATGGACCTTGCAGAGGGCTGCTTGGCTTGGAGTCTAGACCTTGGGACGATTTGGGGCTTTTGTCTTTAAAATGAAGGTGAGGCCCATTAGAACAAATAGTCCCAGCATTGAATACGTGTGTGAGTTTCCTGGGAATCTTTTCTAAAGGCAGGTTTGGGTTCGCTGGGTCTAGGTGAGACCTGAGAAGCTGCATTTTTAGCAGGTCCCAGAAGAAGGTCTCCACACTGCCATCTCTGGGAATTATTTCTCAGGGACCTGCCAGATCTGGAGACTGAGATTTTTTGAGTTGAGAAGGAAGGACTCCTATGTTTTAGCATTCTGTAGAAGAGGCTGTTCAAACATTCGCTCACTCCTCCCTTTATTTATCAACAGGCATCTTTTGGATGTCGCTCCGTCCCAGGTGCCAGGGATGTGCAGACACACAAGACTCAGTCTTGCACTGAGTTCAAGGGCACACCAGAGACTGGTGCTGGGGGAGAAGAAAGCTGGGGTGAGAGCTGCAGCCACCGCACAACAGGGCCCCTCCCCAGATCGGGTGAGGTCAAGTCCCTCCGTCTCCTCCTCATAACTGGGCAAGAGAGTGCCAGGCAAGGGGCGGGGGTGAGGCTGTGCCAGGCAAGAGAGAGGACACACAAGGCCCTCAGAGAAGAGAGCCAGGCCCCCGAGGTGAGGCATTTGGGCCATGAGAGGAGCCACACACAGATACTCAGTCCACAGACGTACACGGGCCCCTCTGAGGTGCAGGTAGGGCTCGGAAGCAGCCGCCTAAACGATGGGATTCTTGTTCAGAGAACTTCCATGAGCTCCCTTAGCGTGCAGGGCTGTGGGATGGTTTCCATGGCAACCCCCTGCTGTCCTCCCCAGATATTACAAGGACAGCTTTCCAAGGCTCCCTCAACTTCACCCGGAGGCTCTGCCAACCTCCAAACTCCAGTCTCTTCGACTCCAGCAACCTGATTCAGACCTCTGGTCCCAACCCAGGGAGTGACCTGTCCACTTGGGGCCTGTGGCCACTCCTGCCTAGTCCATATTCTGTCTGAGCTTCTCCACCCTGGGCCCAGCATCATTTCCCCCAACGACTTTGGGAGGCAGATGCAGGTAGCCTCTCTGGACGAACTTAGTCTTAGAAAGACGCGGACTCCACCCAGGTGTATTCTGAGTTCCAGTTCTTCCCACTTGGGGTGCTGTGGCTGGGTGTGGCCTATGCAGTACCGAGACCTCAGACCTTCCCTCCCCCGGCCAGGTCTTCACCCCAGGCCATTCATTGTCTACCTCATCCCTTCAAGTCTCCTGAGCATCGACCCCCACCCCACCCTGTACAGGCCCAGGACACAAAGCTTTCAGTCTAGTGTGGGGAAGAACTTTGAACAAAGAGGCAAATGCACACACAGGCTCTTGGGGTGTTATGGGCACTAGGGCTGTCCCCACACTGGGAGGATCAAGAGGGCTGGCTTCCTCAGAGAGGAAATCTGAGAACCCAAACCCAGGCATGAGAAGAGACACCCTAAACCCCACAATTTGGGGGTCTCTTAGATCTCCTAGAGATTACTCAAGTTTCTTCAACAAAAGAGACTTTGGATAGATGTAGGGGCTTGCTTCCAGCCATTTAGTTGTGGAGCTGAGATTATACACCAGTTCCCAGGCAGAATTCACTCCCCAGAACCCCAACTGATAACACCCTGGGCCCCACCGCTGCATATCTAAGCGAGTGCGCACACGTGTGCACACTCAGGCACCAGGCACTGCCTGGACACGTCAGACTTCAGATGCTTCCATCTCTTACCTGTAGATGGTTATACCAGATAACCTGGAGTAACCTGGAGCCACCTGGGGCACCTCCCTCTTTCCTTCTCTTCCAGGTGCCAGACAGAAACAGGGCCGAGGCTGCAGGTGGATCAGGGCCCCTCACAGGACACTCCCTCACTTCACTCTGGGGGAAGCAGTGGGAGCCGCTGTGCCATAGAGTGGCAACAGGCCACCTCTGCCAGTGCCCAGCAGAGAAAGTGTAGCTGGATAGGCAAGGACTGGCGATAGAAGCACCTACCCTGCCGGGAGCAGCACTGAGCATTCCCCACAGACCAGCCCATCTTCTTCAGTCCTCACCAGCAAAGCAAGGGAAGCATTCATCTCCAGTTGGATGATGGGATTGTTTACCTCCTCACCACCACCATCACCACCACCTTCATTTCGGCCCTCTCCTAGCTCTTGTAGAGAGGGTATCTAATAGAACAGACACAACCTCGGCTACCACAATTATTAAATGATAATTATTATGGGGTACTGAAGCCCTGGAGGGATGAGGAGGAAATAACTGGGCTCAGGATGTCACCCAAGGGAGATGATAAAGGCATCCATGCCTGCAGGGGGCAGCTGTGGCAAGAGAAGGTTGGCCACTGTGCCGAGCAATGGCTGCAAGGAGCTTGCTGTTGGAGAATCATACCCTTGACCATTTCTGCCCACATTATGTCAGAGTTTGTCTAGGTGATCAAACGACCATGGCAGAATGACTGTGATTTCTGAGACTTGATCATAGAAGATACGGCCATCTCTACCTTGTCCTCTGTTGGAGCTCTCCCTATGGGAAGCCAGTTGCCACCCTGGCTTGTTTGTTTGTTGATTTGTTTGTTTTGTGGTACTAGAGGTTGAGCTCAGGATTCAGGCAGTGCTCAAATTTTCCATCTTTCTGCCTCCACTTCCCAGAGTGCTGGGATTACAGGCCTGTGCCCCTGGGCCTGGCTCGGCTACCATGTTGTGACAGCTCACAAACAGCTCTGTGGGCAAGTCCACAGGGTGTTAAGCTGTGCTCCGCTGCCAACAACCTACCCCATCAGGAAGTTCTGAATGATTTCTTATCTGCTGCTCTACCTACTCTGAAAAGAGAGCCTGTGGTACAGGTGAGCCATCTTGGAAACTAACCCTTCATCCTCCAGTCAGGCCTTCGTCCAAATGCCTACAGTCTGCTGGATGCTTGGTCGCAGACCCAAGAGAGATGAGGGACCCCGTGCCCTGATATCCACTAAGCTGCCCCCACATTCCTGACCTGCTGAAATTGGAGACTATAGAACTAATTATACAGCGAATGATTAAATATATGAGAAGTGATGATATTAAAAATAATGGGAGCTACATTTCTCACTGGTAGAGGACGTTTCTAATACAAAAAATGTAGAGAACTAGAATGAGCTGGGTGTGCGGGTACACACATGGAATTCCAGCACTCGAGGCTGGGGCAGGGGACAGCTGGAGGCCAGACTGGGCAACAGAATGAGAACTGTCCACGTAGAGTCCCATCTCTATCCACTGAGAGGACCTCAAGTACTTCCCAGGGCAGTGAGTACACTGATTTCCAGAAGGTGTCTCTAGCTATTCTCTATTGAAGAGAACCAAGGCTCCCTGGGGAAATGGCTGGTTCCCTGGAGGGAATACTGCAAGAGCCCAAAATGACATGTCATGCCAGGAAATAGGAGAGCCTGCAGAAGAGAAGACGTGTCCACAACAGCTCCCGCTGGCTAAATCTGGGCAGCTCCTGCGGCTGGGGATGTAGCTTAGCTTAGCAAAAGAGTGCCTGCCCCGCGTGCGTGACTCTTGGGTTTAATTCCACAGCATCACCAAAAAATAAAAAAGGCTAATAACAAATTATAGGCCACTGAATAAAACAAGAATCCATGATCCCACACTGATATAAATAAATGAATACATTGACAACTTGATAAAGAGTTGCCTATTTACACATCTCAGTGTGTCTCTGTCACAAAATATTTAATCATTACAAGTGAAAAAAAGTAATTTTTAGACACTATCTTAATTAAGCTATCAATAACAAGACAAATAAGTGTGCTGAGCTATCTAATAGAAGTCAATAAAAAGAACGTAGCACACTTCTGTGATGTCCCTTCGCATATGTGAGTTTTTGTTAATTTTTTTAATCTATTCGTCCTACTCGTTACAGGAAAAAAAAGATTATGTGTTTCTTCTTTTAGTTCTCTTGAGTTTTGCTTTATTTGGGACTATCATTTTAGTGGTATGCCAATTTAGAATTATATATATTCACTGGATGAATCAAAACATTTCCCACGGAGAATGACTCTAACTTTAGGATGGCTTTCTCCCCCTTATACTACTTTGACTGATAATAATGCAGCTATATTTCCTTACATCTGGTCTTCGTGTCTGCCGGCCCCCAGAGGTCACATGGTCCTTGATGTCATGTTTTGCATTTCTTTATTATCACATTTGTCACGTCTTGCTTATCATCAGCCCATTTAAAAAACAACCACTGTGACAAGGCAATTGCTGGTGTACCTGGCTTCACTATCCCATCATACCATTGTTTTTTTATTTATTCCATTTATTCTGTGCTACTTTTCTCTCTTTTCTTACCTGTCTCACCAACCTGGAACAATACACCTTGAAAATAATGTCCTTTAGAACTGAAGTTGCTCCTGAGTGTGATGGCCTTAGAGGCTGAGGAGGGAGGGTCCGTCAAGCCCAGGAATTGGAGGCCAGCCTGGGGAACATGGCAAAACCCTGACTCAAAGAAAAGAAAAAAAGGATGGGGGATGAGACAGAAACATTTTGCACAAACAAAAACGGAAAGAATTCATCACCAGCACACCCCCACCCAAGGCGTTGGCAGAGGGCGATTTTCAGGCAGCGAGAAATGAATCCCAGATGGAAACTTGGAGAAGCAGAGAGACATAAAGGCCAACGAAGAAGAGAAAATATTTGGTTAATCCAGACAAATATTGTCTGTAGAAGACAATAACAGTAACGTCTTGTGGGGTTTGAAATGTATAAAGAACTCAGATACCAGATGGTACCAACGACAATAGCGTATAAATCAGGAGGGGGTAGATGGTCCTAGGTCCCTGCATCTAACACCCCGATGACAGTACTAACTTCTGTCAGACACTAATAAGGCAACAGTTAGTGATATGTAGGAGAGCCATTAAAGGAAAGAAAACGAACAAATGAATAAAAGGATGACATAATTTATAAAATTACCAAATTAATTTCGGAATAAGGTAAGAAAGGAGAAATAAATGTGATGTATTTTCACTTTTAAAAAAATAAAGCATAAAGGAAACCTCGGAGGGTTCTTCAGTTGGGTAATAAACACACAACCTCTCCTGACATAGCCAATGAAGGTTCTTTAGTTTCTACTCTGCAGTTAATAAAACAAGTCTAAAAAGCAAAGCAAACTGCAGAGAATTAGGCAGGTACGGTACAATTTCATTTATATATGGATATGAATATACACACATATGTTTCTGTAGAAAATAATCCAAAGCCAATTTGCCAAAATGCAATCAGCGTTTGTCCTGGGGGAGAAGCGACGGGGTGTTTTGGAGAAAATCTGGCCATTTCTGTCTGATACACAGTCTGTGAAAAGTGCATATTTTTTTCATTATGCATTGCTTGATAATTGCAACCGATGAAAATGTAGTCCCTTTTTTTGCCGTGCTGAGGGTTAAACCCAGGACCTTCGCACCGAGCTATGTCCCCGGCCCGTGTTTATTGGTTGGGATTTGAGTTTGAGACTGTCTGCCTAATCGCTGAGTAGCTCAGGCTGGGCTCGAACTTGTGATCCTTCCGCCTCATCCTCCCAGCACTCGTGGATTACCAGCGTGCGCCACTTCCCCGGCTGGTAGTTTGTTTTTGAACATAAAATAAGCTAAAAACGGGTCACGAAAGGCCTTGAGAAGTGAGGCGTCCACTCAAAGCTCAGCGACCAGAGTTCCTGCTGTCACGACCCCTTCGGGCACACGGGGGCGCCGCCGGGACGCCCGGGGCTGAGGGCACCGTTGCCGCCTCGGGAAGGGGGCGGCAGATCTCTCTCGGTGGCATCCGGAGCTGTCGCTCGCTCCCAGCCGTCTCCGTGGGTGGCTCGGGAGCGCTCAGAGACATCACCGTGCCACCCAGCCCGCTGCCACCCTGAGCTAGGTGGGCCTGGTACCCATCCACCCAAATGCTCCGTCTCCTCTCTTTGGCCTTGGCTGATTCTTCCTTCAGACCTGTTGTTCAAATGTGGCTACGTCCTAGGGACGCCAGAGTATGGCCCCGAAGTCCCCCAAGTCTCCCCTCCCGTAATTGTCCCAGATGTGATCGCTCGTGAGCATGCATTACCTGGTGGGGTCCCCTCCTTTGGGGACCGGAGATTGTGGGTTCGGAGGGCACAGCTGGTCCAGCAGTCCGCCCCTGACTTACCTCGCCGGGCTCCCCAGGAAGGACCGGTGGGGGCGGCAGGGTCCCCGCACATGGCCGGAGGCTGGACACGGGCTGACCTCAGCTGCCCCAGAAAGGGAATGCGGGAGGAAGTCAGCCCCACCGTGTTCTGCCAGTCTCTCCCCCACCTTGTGGTCCCTCCCAGGCCCAGGGGCCAGCCTATGGCCCTGCTGGTGGTGGCATCTTTCCGTGAACGTCCCCAGCTTCCAAAGGTCACCGTGTGGGCCTCCTTCCTCGAGGTGCTTCTCCCCGGAGCACCAGGACCGGCTCCACCGTGCCCCGTGCCCCGTATGGCCGCCTCCTCCTCCCTCACCAACCCTCTGCTGCCACCAAAGCCTGCTGGCCAGTAGAGGGACCCCCGTCTGCTGTGCCGGCCTTGCTGGGGTCTTGGGGGGTTGATACCCCTCCCCACCTACCCTTCTCCTGAGCCTCCTAACTTTTAAAAATATATTCATCTCCTCATTGACTTGTGGTACTGAGAGTCGAACCCAGGGCCTCTTACTGAGCCACACCCCTGTCCCTTTCCATGCTTTGCTGTTGTGTTATTCTGATAAAGTCTAGATTACCCAGGCTGGAGGTTAACTTGTGGTCCTCCTGCTACAGCCTCTCAGGGCGCTGGAAGTGTGGAACTGCACCGAGAGGCGGGGCCTGTGCACCCTGTGAATGCCAGGTCACCCCAGGCGAGCAGCAGGCTCTTGCTTTGCCTCAGCCTGGGCTATCCCTTGTTACCTGAGGAACCGGCTGGCACCCCCTCACCTGCACCCCTCCAGTTCCACCGGGGCACCCCTCCCTATTCCCTGCCTGGGTCACTGGGGTTTTCACCGCCAGGGCCTGTTTCCCTGTTGCCAGCCCCCGCACACACACCTGCACCCTCCCCACAGCTGCTGACCCCCCGAGGTCACCTGGTCCCAGCAGAGACCCCAGGGCCGCCCCAGCTTCGGGACCTCCTCCCCCGGGTGCTCACTGCTCCCCTCCATTCTCTTGGCCGTCCCCCCTCGCTTCCTGCCCTCTGATGCCAGCCTGACCCTCTCCCCTCTCGCTTGGTGCTGCCCGAGGCACACGGCCTTCTCTCCTGACTGCAGGCCGATGGCTCCCCGATTCCTGCCCCAGCGAGAAGCTGTCCCCCAGCTGCAGCCCCCACTTGCTCCTGGCCTCTCCGTTTGCCATGGGGGGCACCTGCAGCGTACCAAGTGCAAATCCAGCCCAGGGGTCAAACCCTCCCCAGCCTAGCCCCTTCCACAGACCCATCCTTATAGCTCATGAAAACCCAAGTCCTTCCATCCCCGTTTTTTTCTTTTTTTATTGCCCCTTGTCCAATCCACGACTACTTTCAGAATACAGAGTCCTACCCTTTCAGAGCCTCCACCTGGACCACCTGGCCAGAGATCCTTACTGGGTCAGTGCAGGATCCTCCTGACCCGTCTCCCTGCTTCAGTCCTGGCTCCTTGTCAACCTGTAACCTCCTCTGCCCTAGATTCCCAAGCCTAGAATGACGGCCAAGCCCTTCCCTGCCTACAGGACCTTCGGAGCTTATCTTTTCTCCATCAGGGACTTCAGGGCCTTTGCACTGGCTCTTCCTTCTGCCTTTGACACTCTCCCCCATGAACGCACAGCCCTCTTCCTCAGCTCTCAGGTCCCTGCTCAGAGTGGTCTCTCCTGATCAATCGACACACAATGCAACTTCCCAGCCCTTCCTGTCTCCTTTCCTGGCTGGCTACCACCCTGACATGTCATGTTTATTTGAGCGTCTGTGTATCTCCTCCGCTGGGCTGTGAGTGCGGGAAGGCTGGGCTTTCACGGCTGTGGTCTCAGTACCTAGAACAACACTGCCATGTAGCAGACCACCAACAAATAATCGCCAGAATCATGAATGGACAAATGTGCCTTCGTCAGACCGTGAACGCCAGAGTGCCCGAGGCCTGCCTGTGTCCACCATCATCGCCTGAGGGCTCAAGCCAGAAGTGGGGCTCAATGAGAATTCGCTGAATGTGTGGATGGGCGGTCGGATAAGTGGTCCAGGATGTCGGCTGACTGTCCCAAGGGTCACCGCGTGGACAGGCCCAAGGTGACTATGGTGGTTTGGATCTGGAATGTCCCCCAAAAGTCTCATGTAGTTGAATGTTATAGATTGTCTGTGGAACCATGTGCTGTCGGGAGATTGGGGCCTAGTCTGGCAGGGTGGATTACAAGTGTGTAAATTAAATCGGATTACAGGCATGTAAGCTGAATTACAGGTGTGTAGTGGGGGCTCACCACACCTTCCACACCTGGATCCAAGAGGGGCTGATCACTGGGATGAGACCTGGAAGGATATATAAGCTGCTTCCTGCCTTCCTTGAAGGACTGGTCTCAACTAGCCTTCCTGTGTGTGATGTTGTGAGAAGCTGCCTCCACCTCGGCCTCTGCCATGTCCTTCCATTGCTGCCAACTGCCCCTGAATGGACTGTGACCTTCTGAAACTGTGAGCCAAAATAAACCTTTCTTCCCCTAAACTTGTGGATGTGAGGTAATGAGTCTCAGCAATAGAAAAAGGAACTAAGACAGTGACCCTGGCCCAAACCTGTTGGAGAAGGCAGGTCTGTGCACCCCAGAGATGCCTGAGCCCTGGTTAAATTCAGGACAGCCATATTCTGATGTGTCCGGTAGGACTTCCCTGGCTTCAAAGGATTTGCTGGGCTTATTTCTGGCAGCGCAGGAACAACACACTGATGCAAAGCTTAAATTTTCATGCCCTTCCACACAGCTGTCTCACTCCTGAGAATCTTTCCAGCCAAAGGACCAGTGGGGTCTGGGGATGCAGGCCTGTATTTCCAGCACTTTGGGAGGCTGAAACAGGAGAATCGCAGGTTCTAGCCCAGCCTGGGTGACTTAGCAAGACCCTGTCTCAAATACACAATGAAGAGGAGCTGAGGATGTAGCTCAGAATGAAGGCCCTGGGCTCAGCCCCCAGGAGCACAAAACACATAATCAAATGGAAAGGACTCGTGGGGGTGCACAGGTGAGGGTGAGTCACTGCAGGGCTGTGCGTAGATGTAAAAACAGGGTCCAGCCCGGATGTGAGGAGAGATGTAGAGTGTCGGGGTGCTCGCAGCAGGCTCTGCCACGGCACACCTGGCGGGAGGTGCAGATGGCGTAGAGGACTAGTCCGCGCACCAAGAGGAGAGAAGTCAGATGAGTGGCTGAGTGGCAAAGCCACTTCTGCGGACAGCCGGACAGCATGAGTTGCACGTTGCATGAGATGAAGCCTCTGGTTGCGAGTGTACCTGTGTGCACGTGCCTGCGTGCATCAGAGAAGGCCGGCCATCACAGTTACCCACCCCAGCTGGGGTCACCTCGGGTGGGAATCTGCAAGGAAAGGTCTGCTGGCTTGTCTGCACGCTTCTTTATCTTTAACAGTAAGCTGATACTACTCAGGAACTGAACACACATTTTAGAAGAAAGTATCCTGCTGTGTGTGTCTGAGCACGTGATCTAAACACACATTGTTCTAGCTTCTTGGTGGCTGGTTTGAGTGGCAGGGGTTCAGGAGGGAGAGCTGATCGATTAATGGTGGCTGGTCATCCTGGATAGGCGGTGATCTGTCAACAGCCTCTGGCCACCTCCGTGGGCAAAGCCTGGCTCTGGCACTCAAGGCCTTTTCTTCCCCTCCCCCTTCCCCTGCTCCTCCCCTTCCCTTTCTCCTCCCTCTTCTTCTTCTCTCTCTCTTTCCCTCCCTCCTTCCTTTCCACTGAGCTCTATCCCCAGTTCTTTTTAAGCTTTTTGTTTTGAGATAGAATCTCACTAAGTTGCTAAATTGCCCAGGCTGGGTTGAAACTTACAATCCTCCTGCCTCAGCTGCCCGGAGTGCTGGGGTTGCATGTGGGCACCGCCATGCCAGCCTTCAAGGTCCTTTTAAAGTCCCCATCATGTAAGCACAGGCTCCCACACTTGTACCAGGGGCCAGGTTGTTTTTGCACAGTCTGTGGAATAATAATGGTTTATACAATTTTAAGTGGTTGGGCGAAAAAAAAATATTACTTCATGACTCAAGGAAAAGATAAAAAATTTCTAGTTTCAATAAATGAATAAACAAGCTCGACAAATAATAAAGTTTTATTGGTACATGGCCACACATTCATTTATGTATTATTGCCTATGGCTGCCTGCCAGGTACAATGACAGTGTTGAGTAGGCCCACAAAGATCAAAATATTTACTGTCTGGCCTTTCCAGAAACTTTGCCAAGCCCCGATACTTAATACGTCCATCCCAAGCAAATCAGAAGCCTCTGTGGTCTATCTGGGCCTGGCTCTCTTGTGTCCATCTACCCTGAGTGCCCTCTCCCTGCAGGAAAAATGGCGATCAGAAAGACTCTTTCCCTCCTCTCGCTGAGGTGGGCACCTCATCCTGCCAGTCCACCTCCCTCCTGGCCAGTGCCTGGGCTGCTGCCCCCTGCCCTGCCTTCCAAGCAGACAGCCTCGCACGCTGGCTTGCAGACTGACTCATCTCTGTCTCTCCCACCCCTGGCAGAGTCCCTGACTGAAGTCTGCTGAATTGCACCAAGGGCTGTCATGGCCGTGTCAGTAAAACACTTTGCGGCCTCTTGAGGTTTCTCCTGACTTGCCAGGAAGCCCGGAAGCCAGCCAACAGCTAGGGAAAGGGAGGTCAGGTGAACAGGGGGCTGAGCTCATGTCGGGAGGAATTACGGGTTCTGGGGGCTTCCCTAGGGCAGAACCTCAGGGCCTGACCACAGAGGACTGAGCCAGAATCAACAACAGAATAACAGCACGGTTTCCATGAGGATTGCCCGGAGGGAGGGAGCTCCCTGTCCTGGCAGGTAAGAAGCAGAGTGTGGATCAAGGCGGCTGTGAGGAGACGGCTTCCTGTGCGAGTATGCCGGATGGGATCTCCAGGCGTATCCAGCCTGCGGCTCAGGATGCCTGGGGGTCTCTCAGACAATGACCAAGGCTGTGCTCTGGGGGCTTGGTGAGGGGACAGAGAGTGTGGAGGTGCTGAAGATCCCCTCACCCACACCAGCCTGCGTCTCCTCCCTGTTCTGACTGCCTGACCGCCTGACCATGTGCTTGCTGCAGGAATCTGGAGACACTGGTGATGTTTCCCGGTCTTCCCAGAACACGAGGCAGGATCATGGGACCAGGAGCAGGGACATCTTAGATCAGGCCCCATAGATCATCATGAAGTTGATGATTTGGGGGAAATTTGCAAATTCTAGACCTTTATCACTGTACCCTGGGTTCTGGGAATTCCCTAAAAATTCCCAAACTCTGGGCTTCTCCTTCTAGAAAGACTTGAGGTTGTGAGTGATAATTCGGCCTCTCTTCCTGCAGTCCAGGAGGTGACACGGCTCCATGGGTGGGCCGGGATCAGCTGCGCAGCGGAGGGCACTTCCTTCCCTGCCCCTCAGACGACTCAGGTTTTGAACTGGTCCCAGAAACCAGGCGCACAGGGTCCAGATTTGGGGCCCTGCTCCTTCTGCTTCCTCCAGGTGTGAGGTTGATTCTCTACTTCCTTCTCTGCATGGTTGGGACTCCCTGGGAGGCCTCGGAAATTCTCAGGTGCCCACACACACACACACACACACACACACACACACACACACACACTCATAGGATCACTGTCTCCGGAGGAGCCCAGCTGTCTTCCCATGCCCTGATGCTGTGGTGGATGGAGTCCTTGACGGACCAGTGAATGTCCTGCCCTTGAACTTGCTGCTGGGCCCCAACCCCTGGCTTCAAGGTCTTTGAAGAAGCCAAAGAAGCAGAGCCTACCTTCGTGGATCCGGGACCTGGGGGAGGACCAGTGGCTGGAGCGGAGCAGAGGCTGGTCCCCTCCCGCCATTGCCTCCCGCTGCTCTCATCCTCCCTGGCAGGCACTACAGCAGGACCAGCAGGAGGGGCATCCCAGCAGGCGGGAAGGTCTCCAACCCCAGCTCTGCCCCTTCTCCGCCACTCTGCATCAGGACTCTGTGAGCCTCTTTGGAAGGTTGCTGAGGCACAAGGGAGGGACAGAGTCCATACAGCCACCATGACCCTCTGGGTTCCTTCCCCCTTTGTGGCCCTGGGGTCCTCACCTTTCATGAGAAGGGGTGACCTAGTCCAACCAGGTGCAGGAAGAGGCAGAGACAGGGCGTCTTCGTGGAGCACCCAGGCACCTCCTAAGGGCCTGGTGGCCTGTAACCACTGCAGAGAGGGGGCGTCATTGGGGCGGTCGTCCACAGGTAGCTGCCATGCGTTTTACAGGTGAGAATCACAGTAAGCACACTTGCAAGGGTCACCAGTAACACACTGTCGAGCAGTGTGCCGGGGGCTAGAAGGGAATAACAGCAGGGCAGGATGGGTGGGGGCCCTGGCCTGGGCTCCAGATGTGAGGACAGGGTGAGGACAGCCCTGGAGTGGGGGAGAGGCTGGAGAGGACAGAGATGGAGGCTGATGGGGAGGAGGATGGATGGAATGAAAGAGGAGGGCGGCTCCCGGGGGCACTGGAGGCTGGGTGTGTGTGCATTTCAGGTGCGCCAGGTCCTGCTCTGCTGCGGCCACATCCGCCTTCCACCTGTCCCAGCTCACACGCCTTCTGCCAGCCTTCCAGGACCTACCCTTCTCCCACAGCAGAGGTAGAAATTGAGGCACGCAGAGGGGAGGCCTTGGGTCCGGGGTCATCCAGCAGGTACATGGGAGCTGGGATTTGGATCCAGGCAGTTGACACCAGTCCCCAAACCCTCTCCTAAGCTCCGGATCGCCCACTGCTCAGGGAGGTACCGATCTGGAGCCACACTGCCGTGGTCGGCATGTCCAAGTGCTGGAGACGGTGGTGCCGCTGAGGGCAGCGGACCCTAGCCCGACCCCAGCAGGCTCGGCATCTCAGAAGCAGCAGGGACTTGGTACTCTTCCTGACTTCCCAGAGGCCTTGGAAGAAAGGGTTCACAAAACCGGGACCCAGGGTAGGAAGGTAGCTTGAAAGCGCACACAGCCCCGGCTGCTGGAGGCCTCCGTGCTTTGGTATATGGAACAGTGCCGCGTGCCCGTTCTCCTTTAGACTGCTTAAACTCCTCTTCGTCCCTCACAGTCCAAGACAGCCCTCTTTGCAAAGGCTTTCTCCTTGCTGCTGAGCTGGTCATTTCCTGCGTCATCCTGCGCTTTTACCTTCTCTAGCTTTTAGATCTCTGCGTTTTTGAATTTTCCTTTATGTGTCTGGCTTCCTGCTTGGCCCAGCCCAGGGCTTGGCAGGGCAGGGAGGGGGTGGGGGGCAGAGGCAGCAGCATCTTCACGCTGGCATGCTGGCTGTGTCCTGCAGCAAGGCTCTGGCCCATCCCCTGCTGAGGTCCCTCCAGGCTTGGGTCCGCGGCGGTCAGTGACTACTTAGCTCCCTTCTTCCTGGGAGTGACAGGTCACGGCTGCTGGAGCCTGCCTGCCTGGCTGCGGGGAACTTCACTCCTCAGGATGAGACACCCCCGTCCCCCTGAGGCTCGGTTGCACCCCACTTCTCTAACTTAACGTAAGTAACAGAGGCAAGCTCCGTGTCCGACCCTGGTCCTCAGCTGTGCCCCAGGTCCCTTCAGGCCTCCAGATCTGTGTGGTTTCCCCAGCTGCACCACTAGGTGCGCCATCCTCTCCTCCACGGGTTGTGGCAGTGCCCCCTCCCAGGCTCCCTGAGGTCGCCTTGGCCACTGCTCAGGCCCCTTCTGGCCGCAGCCTGCCGTGGCTCCCGGCCCACGGGCCACCGTGGAGGAGCCTCGGTGACTCTCTCTTCTGGGGCAGCCAGGACACTAGCCCTCTGCACTTTGCACCCCAGCTTCGCAGGTCAGGTCGCCGCTCGAAAGTCGCCACACCGGCCTAGATTCAGTCTCCCCCAATAGCACCCGTGTCCCCTGCTGATGTCATGTCTCCCCTCCGCTGGAATAAACCCCCGCGAGGTAGCGGCGGGACCACCCCGGGCCCCACGCGGGGCTGGCAGCCCTCGCTGGCTGTGGCAGGATGAGTGGAAGGGCCAAGCTAGGAGCTTCAGGCGGCCGCTGGCCTTCAGGTGGTGCTGGGCCCACCCCGGGGCGGGGTTGGGGGAGGGGGACGGAGAGGGGGAGGTCGGGTGCCTGGTGCCCAATGCCCGGGAGCGGTAAGTGAATCCCAGCGGGGTGGCCGGTAGGAGCTCCGGCTGTCCCTCTCAACGAATCTGATTCCTAAAAATGGGGAAATGGAGGAGGAGGGCGCCAGGCTAGTCCAACTCTGGTCCTTGGCTGTGTGAAGAGTGAGCCTGCGAGTCACAGGCTGCCTGAAGGCCCAGCCAGGACGAGCGCCTGCTCTTCCTCCTCCGGCAGAGAACTTCTGTGGGCTCCCAGGCCCTCCGGAGGGAGGGCCAGGAAGGGGCGTGTCCTGAGCCTCGGTAGGGCTGCTCAAGTCAAGTCCCTTCTTGTGAAGCCTCAGCTCCTCATCTGTAAAATGGGCTCGTGTCCTCACTCACTTCCCGTGCCAAGCCGCGGAGGTGATCAAAGTTTGTATAAGGACAAGGGAGCTTTATCCTTTACTGAATGCTCTGAACGCGCCCAGCCCTGCCCTAAGGCCTGGACGCGCATTACCGGGTTTAATCCTCGCAGAAGCCCTGAGAAGCGAGGGCCAAGGGCGGCTCCAGTCTGCTAATGAGACTCAAGGGGGAGGCGCCTCACCCAGCGAGTCAGCAGCGGGGCCAGATACCAAGCCAGGGGCTCAGCCGCTGCCCGTCCGCCTGACTGAAAGACCCGTGCACCTGTGCGCAAAGGGATCCCAGGACGCCAGGTCCTCCAGAGTGGGCTGGGGCAGGACGGGCCAGGGCGCACCGTTGGCTAGTGGTCCCCAGCCCACGCCCAGCGTCCCACCCCGCACGCAGCCTGCCTCTGCACCCACTGATTAGGAGAGTCAGGCAGCCTGGGGTAGGGCCTGGCCTCCCTGTAATTAAGGCCGCCTGAGGGAGGTTGGGAGCTGGGATCCCTGTCATCTGGAATGGGGGAGGAGGGGAGAGGGGAGAGGGGACAGAAGCAGCCTTCTGGCCACCCGAGTCAGCAGCCTTGGGCTCTAGGAGCCTCTGGGCAAGCAGCAGGCGACAGGGTGGGCCCTGGGGTGGCTCCTGTACTGCCGTCCTTGCCTGGACCCTCTTGCCAGCCTCCTGCCCATCTCCATGCCCGCCTCCCACCTCCTGTCTCCTGTTGTCCCCTCCACCCTGCACCAGAGCCGTGGCTCCCAAAGTGGATCACCAGGGCTCACGCAGGGAGCGGAATGGCTCTCCAGTGTGTACAGAGACCGCTACAGCCCCTGTTACAGAGGCCATTCTTGGGACAAGCCCCTTAGGGGTTGCGTGTGGCCCTTGGGAGCAAGCATGCCTCCAGCCTGGCACCCTAGCCCCTTCTCGCTCTGCCTTCACTGCCCCCACGTGGATGTTCTCCAGCCACTGTGAGTCACCATAGTCCCTGGGCCTTTTCTCCTGCTGTCCCCGTGGCCCTCACCCTCTTCTGCTCAGCCCACCATGCTGTTCGTCTCTCTCTGCAAAGCTGGTGCCTCCTCCCCCAGGTGGCCTTCCCCGGATCGGTGCGCCTAAGAAGCTCTCCCTCTCCATCCCCACAGCGCATCTATTAGGTTTCTGTTGCCGTGACAAAACACCCAAGAAAATCAACTTCCTGGAGGAAAGGACTGCGCTGGCTCACAGTTTCAGGGGTTTCAATCCAGTCAGGTGGTTCTGTTACTTCTCGGCCTGTAGCAGAGGAAAGCTGCCTATCTCGTGGCCACCAGAAAGCAGACAGAGAAACAAAGACCCAGAGAGCTGGAGAGGATGGGGCTGGGGCCAATGCATAGGCCCCCAAGTCAAGCCCTCATGATCCGCACGACCCACTCCCTCCAACCAGGCTCCGTCCTCGGTATCCGTCACCTCCCACAACGCCATTCAGTCATGAATCCATCAACGAATTATGCACTGATGAGGTCAGCATCAAATCACCTCCCAGAAGCCCCATCTCTGAACAAGGAGATGGGGACATTTTAGATCTGAACCATAGTGTCCCATGAGCCCACAGGACTGGCCTGTATTCCGAGTGGGCTCTTGAGATGGGGGGGGGGGGTACAGGGTGAGCCGCAGCATCTCTGTCCTCCCCTCATCCCACCATTAAGCCTGTGACCTCTCAGGGGTCCATGCCTGCCCCGGAGGTCCCTCCCAAGAGGTGGCCCTGAATCGGTCACTTCACCTTGAGCACCATCCCATCTGTGAAATGGGATGGCCAGGTTATACTAGAAGAGGCTGTGGCTCGCATGAGACCCAGTGGGTACGCATCCAAACGACCCCTGGTCGGTGCTTAGCAAGGGGCGCCCAGGTCACGGCCACCGCGGGCCAGTCCCGGCCCACTGCCCACACTCTTCTGCAAGATGGCCAGGAAGGCCTTTCCAAAGATAGCCTGATGGTGTCACCGCATGGGCCAGCCTCGGGGCAGGCTAGGACGGTCCCCACAGGCCCTGCTGGACCTGCCCCTGCCTCCTTCCCCAACCCTACCTTTCACGCTGCTCCCGCCACCTGGAAGAGCCCCCCCATACTCTCCAGACTACAGCACAGGTGATCTTTCCCACTTCTTGGCTTGGCTAACTCCTCCACATCCTTTAGGTCTCAAGTTAGGTGCCTCTTTCTCCGGGAAGCCACTCCTCACCACGACTCCCCACCAGGGGAGGTCCTGCCTTCTCTGAGGGCCTGTGGCATGTGTCCGCACACGGCCCTGCCTGTTTCCCCGTGATCCCGTCACCTCGGCAAAGGCCACACACTCTGCCTCACTCCCGGCTGCAGCCCCAGCAGCCGGCAAGGCGTCTGGCTAGATGCTCGAAAAAATATTTGGTGACTGACTGAACGGATGGATGAGTCAATTTCTGCATCCCCCACACTGCAGGAAATGTCTGGGAACACATTTGAGTGGGAGGTTCCGGCAGGGCCAGGGAGAAGCCCTTGGGGTTTGGGTGCCGGGTGGTGAGCAGAGCGGACCCCATCCTCTCCCTCGAGTGGGTCAGCTCTCCCCCACCCCTTCCCACAGGCCCCTGGGGCCTGGAGCCGGCTTCCAGATGCTGAGCCCCGGCTCAGCCTCACCTCTTAGCTGCTCCGTCTGCAGAGCCCGGCCAGATCCCCGCAGCCAGCCTCTCGGGCAGCCAGGCCGAGAGTCCCCGGCGTCTTCCTATTTTAGACATCTCGCCGCCTCGGTCCCTTCTAATGTTCCCAGCCAGGCTGCGGGGGGAGGAAAAAGCGGTTACTGCTACTTTAAATGTACCGTATGAAGGCGAGGGCTGGAAAGGGGCCTGCTTGCAGGAATACCCAGTCATCTAGTTGGAAAAGCCGCCAGATGGATTACAAAAGGAGAAACCCAGACGCTCATGGAGACAGCCTCGGTTCATAAACCAGGTGGGGCCAGGGGCTGGGGGCCTGCGCGCCATGGAGCCCGGCTCCCTCCTGGACCAAGACGACTCCTGCGGTAGGTCAGCTGCGCCGGCAGAGCTGGGGACTTGGGCTGCCACTCAGGCAGACTTTTCTGTGCTCGGAATCTGAGTTGAAGGGGGGAGTCGGGCAGGCAGCCGGGCGCTGTCTGGCCTTGGGATCTGGGGTGGACGTGGGCACCCCGGGTCACAGGCACAAGCTTTCAAGGGTCCCCTGAGTGGCACTACTGGCAGGATCAAGCGAAGGGGGAGAGAGGACTTTTTCTCTTTTTTTGGTTGGTTGTGTTTTCTCTTGGCCAAGGAGGGAAGTTTGCAGCCCCCGCCCCCCGCCCCCACCCTGCCTGTCTGTTGTCCTTGCAGCCAGTCCCTCTAGGCCTCCCTGCTGCTGGGGCAGATTCAATTAGTGAGATTCTGCCGCTGGAGCCGTCCTGGTAATTACAGGCCACTGAGCAAGGGTGCAGGGTCCCCAGGGCTGCCACCATGGGGACGTGCCCCTGCCCAGCCTCCCAAGCCACCAGAAGCCCCGGGCAGAGCTTGAGGAAAAGTTGCCTGGGGCAGAGAACCCAAGCAGAGTCAGGGGCAGGGACTCACAGGCCTCCTCAGAGGGCTCCCAGTGGCCTCTCTGTTGGCCTGGCGGCCTCTGGGCCCCTGGTAACCAGGCTCTGCAGACGGCTGGACTGGCCAGGCTGCTGTCTGTCCTGCCCAGCTGCCTGGCACACAGCATTATCTCTGGGCAACAGGGGGCAGCAGGAGGGCAGGAGCGAAACTGGGCATGGGGCCCATGGGGAGAAGGATCCATCAGCCT
Source organism: Ctenodactylus gundi (assembly GCA_004027205.1). Taxonomy (NCBI): domain Eukaryota; kingdom Metazoa; phylum Chordata; class Mammalia; order Rodentia; family Ctenodactylidae; genus Ctenodactylus; species Ctenodactylus gundi. The sequence continues at coordinate 56,933 of PVKB01001262.1, forward strand.
CTGAGGGTGGGCAGTGGAGGGGCATCCTCATCCAGCTTGGGTCAGCCTTTCAGGGACTCAGCCCCCCGGGACTCCCGTCTGCACTCAGAGGAGCCCCTCCTCCCTCTGAACTCCCCCTCTCCAGCCGGGCCTGGCTGCCTGGCACAGAGTCAAGGCCAGATTCCCTTCCTCCTGCTGCAGCCCAGCGCCCTCCTGGGAGAGGCCCCTGCCACGTTAGGAGCTGCGGCCCCTCAGGGATCTGGGCCTGGCCAGCCACAGAGCTGGCATCTGTGGGCAGCCAGGCGGCCAGAGGCTGAACTCTGGGCAAACTCTGGTGCTGTGGTCTGTGTCCAGAGGACAGGAAGGAGGAGCACAGTCCTAAGCAACAGTGTGCCTGGTGAATGCCCAGATGCTGCCCCATGGGCAGTGTAGACCCTGGTCCCAGGGAGGGGCTGGGCCAGTCCCACGGCCAGCAGGAGCTCCACATCCCTCAGATCGCATATCCCCCACACAGTGGGGTTTTAGGAGCCCACAGCCCCAGCCCGTGGTCCTCCGGGTTTGCTAGCAGCTACCTCTGGGAAGGGTGAGCCCGGGCCTAACGGAAGGGCCTGGTGCCCAATCCGCCTTGTCTTGCCCTTCAGGGAGCTGCTGCTGGTGCCTGAGCGCTGACTGGCAGTGAAGTGTCCAGGGCTGGAGAGGAACGCATGAGAGGGGCCTTGGGAAGGGGACAGGGGCCTGGCCTCTCCAGCCAGGGTCCCCCAGAGCTGATGGGGCCAGCCGGGGCCAGCCCAGGCCAGGCAACACACCTTGTCAGGTCTCGAACTAAGCTCCGAAGTCCAAGCATAACAAAGCCAAACCTTTTCCCCATCTCTGCGACATTCCCAGGCCAGTCTGAGAGAGGCAAGGGCTCTGAGGGGGACATCTAGGAATGTGGAACCCATAGACCCCACTTGAACCCAGAAAGACTTCCTGGGAGAGGTGACTCCTCTGCTAAGCCAGCTCAGCTCCAACTGCCTTGACGGAACATCATGGACTGAGTAGCGTACACAGCAAACATTTCAGAAAAACAAATGAATTCCTCCTGGTTGGGGATGCTGGAGGCCCAAGGCCAGCATTCTGGCAGGTCTTCTCCGCCGCCCAGCATGCAGATGGCCACCACTGTGCTAAGTCTGTGTGGCCCGTCCTGTGTGCCCATGTGTGGCGACACAGTCCCTCCTGCTCTCCACTGTCCCTCTGACCCAGCCACCCAGCTCGGCCTTCATGCCTCTCTGCCCCACTCGGCTTCTTCCTCACCTCCTCCCCACCAAGAGGTCAGCCGTACCCATCCCATCTGTCTCACGCTCCCTAAACTGGTTCTTGCCTCTGGGCCTTTGCACATGCTGTTTCCACTACCTAGACCACTCTTATTCTGGTTCCTCACTCCTCTTCCTGCTCACGAGCGTCGGGTGCCTGCGGGCAAAGTGCTGCCTCGTTGCGACCATGATCTCAGGGCTGCACTTTGCGGTGCCCGCACCTGGGGACATGCCCAGGACACATGCATTGGATAAACAGTTAGTGGGTGTGAGGGGGGGTCCCAGCTCTGAGCTTGCCCTGCAGCACAGGCAGGTGTCCCTCTCGAGCTTGCTCTCCCATAGCCGCAGCAGTCACCGGAGGGTGCTCCCATTGGCCCAGGGCTGACCCCCTGAAATTGCAATACAACTCAGCACCTCATGCTCCCCTCCCTGTGTCTGCGGGTGGCCGGGAGCCAGCCCCTGCTGCTCCCCTGCTGCACCCCTGTGATCCAGGGCAGAGCCGGCCCGGTGTCCTGGAGCTCTGAGCCTGGGACACCGTCGGGGTGTCTTATTCACACGGGGCAAGCCGGGCTCCGGGCTCCGCAGATGCTGAGAATCGCGCTCTGGAAAGGGCCCATTGCCTTGGGAACTCTGGGATGGGACAGAGGGCTCTGGACCCCAAGCCCCAAGAGCAATCCAGTGTGCCAGCCCCAGGGGCCCCGGGAGGCCCAGGAGGAGTCAGGTGCACAGGACCCCGTCAGCTCCCCGGCGCTGCAGGCCCGGCACCTGGGGCCATTTGTGGGGCTCCCCCTCTGTGCTGGACCTCATGAGAAATCCTTATCGTACGTTGTCTGCTTGGGACCTCAGAAGCCACCTGGCTGGCTGCTCGAGGGCAACCCAGTTCTTCGAGGGGTAAACTGAGGCTCAGGAGAGTTGACCCACCGGCCCAGAGCACATCCGAACCTGCTGGTCTCAACAGCACGGCTATTTGGGGCTGAAAGCTGTCCAAGCAAGGTTTGATGTCCCTGGGCCCTGGCCCTGCTCGCAGAGGGGGCAGCCAGGACTTGCCTCTGCTGGGATCCAACAGGCAAATCTTAGAAATCACGGCGATGTACCAGGCCACACGCCTCATGGTCACCGGCTCACTTCGGCTCCCCCCCCCCACCACCACAGTGAGGCCGATCGTGCTTGAGAGGAGGAAACTGAGGCTCAGAGAGGCTGAGCGACTGGCCGAGGGGGTTGAGTAAGGAAGGCCAGGGAGACCCGGATTTTCAGCATGTGTGGTAGGGGGTGTGAGTGCCCACACCTAGAGATGGGGCAAGCGGCTGAACAGATTCTGTCTGGGAGGAGGAGGAGGATGTCCCAGGCTTGCTGTGCCCGCAGGGCCACGTGACAGCTCTCTACAGAGGGTCTGTGAGGGTCCTTCCAGATGTGACCCTGAGAGAGGCCCGCATTCCAAGGCCCTCTCTCACCTGCCCAGCCAGGCTTCACACCTCCCCCAGGAAGCCAGCCTTGACCTCCCCAAGGCCCTCACTTCTCCCTTCTCCCTTTCTGGTCATTGTTATGGGGGAGATGGGGAGCCACAGACCAAGGTCCATCTACTGGGCATTGCCCACCAGAGGAGCGAACTCACACAGAGGACCAGGAGCCCTTCCCCCACCCCCAGGCAGAGCCAAGGGTCCCTGCTGTCCCAGCCCATGGGAGGCTGGGAAACAAGATCCTGCCTAAAGAGGCTGAGGGTCAGATGGGCCCAGGAGGGCAGGGTCAGAGGTGGCGGAGGAGGGTGGACTCCGTGCAGTCTGGAAGCTGTGCCGGATGACTGGATGGCCACAACCCTGGGCTTTCCAGCAGGTGACCTACATTCCCGGGCACTGCCCTGCGCACAGGCAGAGGAGCGCAGGGGGCAGGGCCCGTGGGAGGGGCCTCTCGGGCTGCAGACCGGGGCATGCGCACGTGAGGCGTGGGGGTCCCACGCCCGAGCCAGTCTGCATCAGAAAGAGCCAGCTCTGGGACTGCAGCTCCTGAAGTGGCTAGGGTGCCTGTCCCGGGCTGTCCCTCCTCTGCCCCTGTCTACTGAAAACAGAGGGAGGTAGAGGGGCCCGGAGCAGCAGCAGGAGGCTGGACTAGGAGGGACACAGCTAGGTCACCAGGGCGTGCAGACAGCAGGCACTGAGTCTGGGGCCGTGGAACTCAGGGGACCGAGTCAAGGCCCCTCTCAGGGCCAGCTACTTCCTCCGGGAAGGAGAGGGTGTGGAGGGAGTCCCAGGCCTGACCTTGAGAAAGAAGCAGGTCAGCCGGGGTCTGGTGGGTGCCCGTTCTGTGACCCCTGCGTCTTTCCTTGGCCAACTCTGTGGAGGGTGGCTGTTGCCCCTCAGGGAGCTCTTCTGTTACGGGGCCTCTGAGGGCCCAGAGGGCTTGGGTGACTGAATGATTTAATCACCCAATAGAAGTAAAAGCGCTTTGCAAGCTATAAAGGCCGCGTCAGCGCTGCACGTGGAGGATATTAGTGAGCACGTGAACCTCCCTCAAGACTGAGCCTGGCTGTTAGGGTGGCCGCCAAACTTGAGTGGCTGGAGGGGACCAGGCCATCCTAGGTCATCCAGAGAGTTCTAACCCTTGCTGGGCCTTGGGACCATGCCCAATCTCTCCTGGAGATGGAGATTCGATTAATCCAGAGGAGGACCTGGCCCTGGAAGGCTCCAATCCCTCCTGCCCTCTTCCCTGCCCCCCTGCACCCCAACCTCACAAGCAGAGGAGGCAGGCTGGGCCAAGCCCTCCTTCCCTGCCCCCCTCTGTTGCTACTGCTGCCTCCATAATAGTCCCCTGCAGGGCGTAGAGGCCCAAGAAGCGCCAGGCTGGGTGCCTGCCTTGGAGAGGATCTGAGAATGGCAGCCAGTGTGCGGAGGAGGCCTGGGGAGGGATGGCACGGTGCTAAAAGATGACCAGAGCTTAGCCCGGTGGAAAGAAGTCCTGAGCAGGCGAAGGGGACCGCGGGGCCAAGGCCTAGGCTGGCACCTCTCTGGAAGCCTTGAACCATTCGGTAAGCTGGGTCCCCAAACCCAGATGAGCAAGGGATGCGGGGAGGAGCCCACAGAGGCCAGCTGGGCAGGGCGGAGGCCCTGAATGCTGGGTCAGGCTTGGCTTTATCTTGTGCTTTGAAGAGACACGCATGTTTCAAGCAGGGAGGGCCTTGGCAGTGCAGAACCTCCCAGAATTCCTGCTCAGGTGTGCCCGGCTGGCTGTGCAGTCCCAGCAGGAGAAGTCGAGCCCAGGAGGAAACTGGGGAGAGCTCAGCAAGGGACAGAGTCCGAGCGGGCAGGGAGTCAAGGGGTGAGCAGCATTCCCGGCCTCTCTCTCAGACCTGCTCGCCCTCCCGTTTCCTGGGTAATGGCTTTGCAGGGCTCTGCCTCTCAGTGTCCTGTCTTCCTCTTCTTGTGCCTTGAGAAGTGGACCAAGGGAACCGTGGAAGGAGCGATGCACACGCTCACAGCACCCTTCGCTGCAGGGCTTCTCTCCACGTTACAGAAAACGGAGGCAGAGAGGTTCGCTGTCTGCCTGTAATCACACTGCCAGGACGTGGCAAAGCCAGGATTCGAACCCTGCTTCCTTCCCCCCGCCCCTCCCCACGCTCCAAAGCCCACAGGCTTCCTTCCCACTGTGCATGGCTACTTCAAGTCTGGACTTGGTCCATGGAGCTGGCAGGAGGGGTCAGGTCTGAGCTACAAGGGGCTGGGGTTTGCTCACCTGTGCAGCTCCTCATAGAGAAGGGCAGGCCAGCAGGGGGTGAAGACACCCCTACCCCCGCTGCAGATCAGAGGGTCAGAGAATCTGAGGTGGCTCTGGGAGGAGAGATAGGGCAGCAGGGGAGGGTCCCTCACCTTGAAAGGGGGTAAAGAGACATGAGTCAGCAAGTGGAGCACAGCAGAGGGTCTCAGGATAATTCTTTGTTGGGTAAGGAAGTGTTGGTCTGTGTACTGTAGGGTGCTTAGCAGCATCCCTGGCACTAGACACCAGTTATGACAGCAAAAGCATCCCCAGACATTGCCAGCTGGCCAGAGTCGAGCCACTGTCCTGGTATAGGACCAGCAAGAGGGGTGAGAGGGACAGGGTCCCAGTCTACAGCCAGGAATGTCCTGTGGCCCAGCCCCTCTCTGCCTCAGAGTCCACCATCGCCCACCCTACACCCGACCTGGCCCTAGGGCTCGCTCAGTGCCAGGAGAGCTCTCAGCGTTGGGCCAGGGCTGAGGGCCAAGCTGCAGGCCGGCAAAACAAAAGAGCTTGTGTATGAAGAGAGGACCTCCCCTCCTCCGGCACTGCGTCCAGCACTGGGGGTGGGTGGGTAGGGCATCCAGGAACCACAGGGACTGCAGAGCTGGGGAAGGGGCTTGTGAGAGGCAGACTCAGATGGAAGGTGCCAGAGCTGCCCCTCTGCCAGGGCTTCTGTGCACAACTGGGTCCTTTTGGAGGGCCCTTCAGCCAAAGCCTGCCTGGGGTGGTCCTGACCCCCCATCCTGGAGGTGAAGAGACTAGAGGCCGCTTTCCAAGCTGGAGGGCGGTCAAGGAAGGACAAACAGCAGGCAACCGGAAGGCCCCTTCCCTGTCCGTGTGCTGCGTGTCAGAGGGGATGGGAACTGTCTGCCCTGCGTCGGGGGAAACGGGGCTGGGAGGGGAGAAAGGGCCAGGAATCCCCACTTCAGCAGTTCCCCTAACCGTGTGCAGGCAGATCAGCTTCTACAGCAGCTCTGACCGCCCGCCTCCCCTGCTTACAGCCTCCACCGGCTCCCATGCCTCTCAGCACCGCCTTCGTCCTGGGCAATGTTCCTCACCCTGCCTGCAGGGGCCACTAGTGCCCAGTCCCTGCTCTGACCAGACCCAGGGGCTCACAGCTCCTCAAACCCCAGGACTCACTAGTCTCCACACCCCTTCTTTGGATCTAAAACACCCGCCTCCTGCCCACCTGCAGCCTGCAAACTTGCCAACTCCTACTCACGTGTTCGCGCCCCTTTGGTCACCACCGCCTCTAGAAACAAGACCCAGCCCTGGTGACAGAGTGTCTAGGGCATGAGTGGCTCCAGTCACTTCAGGACGCAGCAGGCTCCGAGTGACAAGCTCTGGCCAAGGAACTTGGGTCTGTCTCTTTCTCCTGTAGCCCCAGGCCAGCACACAAAGTGGTGACCAGGAATGTTTGTTGGAGGAAAGAAGAAGGGAAGGGAGACAAAAGTGTGGCTTTAGAAAAAGGAGGAAACAGAGAAAATATGCAGGTCACAATGTAGGGGAGTGGCCTGTCCTAGCTTACAGTGACTGACCCACAGCCTCGAACATGGTTGCAGATACCACCCCACTCTGATTCCTAGATGGCTCATCTTCCCCACATGTGATGTCTGGACCCAGCTGGCCCCTCAGTGCTGCCAACAGGCCAGGGCAGGTGCCCAGCGGGAGGGGTGGAAACTGGGGTGAGCATTTAACAGCTCAGACAATGCTGTTGGCACCCCGCCATCCATGGAGACAAGCCCCTGGCTCTAGGAACCCCAGGAGCCGACAGCCTCTGTCCAGCCCAGTGGTTTTATGGTCGCATCCAAGGAGATCCGCAGGTGTTGCCATGGATGAGACCCCCTTCCCCGCCCCGGCTCCAGCTAGAGCCACTCACATGCATCTGACATTAACAATAGACCAGCACGATTTTTTAAAAACTTGAAACAAGGTTCTGTGCCTCAATTGTTTTTAAAGAGCACTGGTTTTACCCAGTCCCTTGCAAGGAAGGAAAGACATGGCCTAGAATGACACAGGTGTGGCCTCGAGGCCCCAGGGAGAACAGGGTGACAGCCAATTGACCTGTGGCCTTTCCTGTGGAACCAGGCAGTCCTCTGTTGAAAGTATAAACACATGAGTTAGTGAACAGGAATCTGAAAGTGGGTTCTGTTTGGTGACTGAGAATGACAACAAAGGACGCTTGGTTTCTGGGGCAAGGGGTGGGGGGCAGGAGAGGGACTGCCCAAAGCTGGAGGCAGGGAGCAGAGCTGGGTGGCTGGTCTTCCGGTGCTTGGTTAACTACCCTGACCCCAGCTTCTGCCAAAGTCATCCAGAAATGCCTCACTCGTGTCTCAGCTTTGGCCAAGGCAGAGCTAAGTTTAGAATCAGAATCTCAGGGTTCAAGTTCGGTCTCTGTTAACTTACTGTGTTGACCTTGGTCAAATCTTAAGACTCAATTTCTTCTTCAAAAATGAACCTAACAATGCCGCATGCCAGAGTTGACGTAAGGTATAAATGAGAGCCCAGGACAGTTGACAAACGACTCTTGGTGGGCTCAGGATTTTGCTTTGTGTATGTCCTTACTACACTTGCGACCTTTGCTTTGCTTTGCTTTTCTAGTACTAGGGATTGAACCCAGAACCTTATGCACGCTAGACAAGCATTCTACCTCTAGGGTATACACCCCAGTCCTTTTTATTTATTGATTTTTGAGACAATATCTCTCTAAGTTGCCCAAGTTGGCCTTGGACTTGGGATCCTACATCCTTAGCCTCCCAAGTAGCTGGGATTATAGGCGTGTATCACCTCACCCCGCCCGAGGTGTGCTTCTTAATCTCTCATCCTCAGTGTTTCTCATTGGAAAAGTGGGAGTAATAGTGCCCATCTTGTTTACAGGGCATAATGAGTTGATAAGCATGAAATTATTTAGATCAGGCTGGGTGCTTGTTACTACTGTTTTATTCAAATCATAGCACAGAGCACATCTTGCCGAGGAGAGACCCCAGAAATGGAATAAAAGAATGAGTGAATATGAGAAAAACTTTAGAGTTCTTCTCACGAACGCCGGGTGGATCTGTCCTGACCTGGTCTTTCCTTCTAGCTGGGAGCCAACCCTGGCTCCCCAGGGCTGGGCCTCTCTCTGCATTTTTCTACAAACACGTAGAGGTAGGATCCATTTCGCCCCAGATGCCTTTGGATGATAAAAAAGTAACTTCAGCCGCCTTGAATCGAATCCTTTCTCCAGAATGTGTAACAAACCTGGAAATTGGAATTGCCCTGAAGCTGATTATTCTGGGAGGGCACCTCCTGGCATTAAAACTAAATTAGATCAAGGTACCTCTGTTATTAGCAAAATAATTCCCTATGATTACAGAATGCAGGCATGAATCCTGATGGCAGATGAACTTCAGGCGACTTTCTTGAGACAAATAACTGCAAAAAATCACAGGCTCATCTAATCGCTTCTCAATAGCGTTTCAGTCGGGTAATTATGCTAATGGTTCTAAGAAATCACCTTCTGTGGTTGGGATTGGGAGGGCTAAAGACAGAAATGTATACAGCAGATATTACCTGCTTCCAGCCGGTAAGGCTGGGCACCATGTTTGATTCCAAAGGGGCCTCGTGGTGCCTCTGGTCTGGGCCATTGTCACCTGGGGGAGAACTCATTATGTAGTCAGAATTAGTGTGCCTTCATTACTCCTCTCTTTCCAGATCATTTTAATACAGAAAATTGAATTTGTCTGAGTTCCTCTCTGGGCCTAGTAATTCTAAGAAGCAAGTTAGAATGTAAAATATCAGGACCTTTGGAGTCAATTCAATTCAACATTGGGCCCCTGGTGCCAGGCAGGAATCTGACCACAGGTAGAGAGAGTATTTAAGAGTGTGTGTGTAACACCTTCTAATCACTCAGTAACCTGAGATGGGTGATATTGGGCCCTCTTTAGAGACAAGGAAATGGAGACTCAGAGATGTGAGAGGTCATGTCCAAGGTACCACTGCTACTCATCTGTGGACATGACTACTTCCGCCCATCCAGGAGTTTCGATGCAGAAGTCCTCCTGGCAGAGTGCAGCTGGGGGAGAGGGCACTGTGGGCAGAGGATGCGACTGGAACAAATAGCCCAAGGCCAGGAGACAGAAGGCAAGTGTCTACGGATGTGTGGTGGAGTGAGAGAGTGACTTAAAGAAACCGCCTCAGTAGGTTTTGCACATTGGGGACCCAGAAAGCTGAGAGCTGCTTGGGCTAAAGCGTCCTCTCACTGATGCAGGAAGAGCTAGAGGGATGAGGTAGACCATAGGTAACTTTTTAGAGTAAGCATGTCCTGAATATTGCATAGGACATACTTACACAGGAAAGCACTCAGTCCGGAGCAGTGACCTGTACATGTAGTTCCAGCTTCTCCAGAGGCTGAGGCAGCAAGATCACTTGAGCCTACCAGTTCAAGACCAGCCTGGCAATATAGCAAGAGCCCACCTCAAAAAATAAAGTATTCCTTGCTTATATAAGATTTACATTTAACTGGACATCTTATATTTCATCTAGGAATCCTATCCCTAGCCCTTCACTTTGTCGAGCTACCTGGGTCCACTTCTCAGTACGCCTTTCTCTTACGACTCATGGCCTGGCACACTCCTATTCCCCCATTGAGGCCCTGCCTTCCTCGCTCCCACCTGTGGCAATACTGATCATGCACTGTGATAATCACCTTACTTTCTTTTGGTTATGAAGGGTGAGAAAAAAGTTAAGTTTATGACTCCCTTCCTTTCCTGACCTCATCTCCACCCCAGCTGCCTCCAATTTTGGCCGCTGAACTGGCCTCTCCAACCATCCTGGGACCTTACCAGCTCCCTTGGATATTGCTCAGTCCTGCCACTGGCATTTTCAAGGTCACACTTCCTGCTGGGTCACTATTACCAGCCACTCTGAGGTGTGGTCGTGGTACAGGGGGGCTCATCAGGGACACAATCTCACTGAGGCATCTCAGCTACCTTGTGCGTGAGTGGCACAGGGCTGGCGCACACAGGGAGAATGTCTGTAGCTGGTGATTATGTCTTCAGATCAGCGGGAAGGAGCCAGGACTTACTGCTGGGGTTGGTCAGTCACTGGATGTAGGACACTCCAACAGCACTGCTACCTGGGATGAGACAGCTATCTTCCACAGAGGTGACCCCCAAAGAGTAAACGGTGGCAGAATGTCTCTCAGCTTCTTCCCCATAGTTGGAGGAGGTTTTTTCATCCGAGAAGAGAAGATTACTGTGCCTATCACAGAGCCAACCCCCATCCAACCCAAACTCTCACCTCCACAATCCACTAGCCTTCCTCCTGGTCTTCCTCCCAGCCCAACCCTCCCCCAGCTGTCTGTCCTCTCTTCCCACCTCTTGGTCTGTCTCCAGACCATGCCCTTGGTAGTTTCCAATCTGTTCTCTCTAAAATCCCCTTTCTCCAGGTAAAGAGATCTGTGTCAGACTCTAGAAATGGCCATGCCCCTTCTGCCTGGGGTCCCGAAGCCTAGGCTCCTGGACATGGTGTCCAAGACCATGTGACCAAACTCTGCCTTTCTTCCTGCTTCTCCCTGCTTGCTCACACAGGCTCTTCACGCTGGTACCCCGGGGCGCCGGGTGGCCATTCCCTGAGCACGTTGGGCTGGCCTGGGCTTCTGTATGGACTAGCTCTTCGTTGCCTGGCCATCTACTCTCTCTTCCTTTAAGACACGAGTGGAGGTCATCTTTTTGGAAGACTTCTCTGCGGCCATCCATCCCGTCCAGGCTGTTGCCATCACGTTTGGCTTTGCAGTTACCAGCCCCTATTCAGCAGCCAGCTGGGGGTGTCTCATATATGGGCCACAGGGACCGCACCCAGGCGTGCCCCACGGGCTCAGGTGGTGCTGCCTGTCTCTGCCTCCTGCTCCTGGGAGTAGCTCATTGTTCTGTTTACTTACGTCCCTAGCACATAGCTCAGAGCCTGGCATGGAAGGAGGACCTAGAACAGTGACTTAGGTACTTGGAGAATCCATAAACAGCAGGGGTGGGTGTGAGAAAAACTGTCGAGGTGGCACCAAAGCATCCGGACAGGTTAGACTCCGCCAGGGCTGCATCCCTTCCCAGCAGGCCAGCCCAGAGCTGGAGCGGCGGTCTGCTCAGCATCGCCTGTCCTTGGTTACGCAGAGCATCTGCCACAGCCGCCGTCTGTCTGGGAGATTAATTCTTAAACACCTCCACAGCAGAGGCAAGGCCAATGTATTTCTACTGTTCATTCTCCCTGATCATCACTGCCCCACATAACAAGCACTGCTGGGGCTTCCGTCCCCTCTCGTCCCCTCCCCGACCACACACAGCATCCCTGCTCCAGGATCCTTGTGGGCCAGGGTCCACTTCCAAGGATGCTTCAGCTAATGTGGCTTTGAATCTTACTTCCATTGCTACGGAGGGGCCCAGCGCTTGCGCAGAGATGAAGGTACTGGCTCTTTGTACACAGCTGTAGAGTGCTGTGTGCGTGGACAGGGTGGTGCGGTGCAGCGGCGACGAGTTCAGGATTTAGACATGGGTTGAAGCACAGCCTCTGCTGTTTACAGGCTGCGTGGTCTTCCCCAGCCTCCCACACTTCGCCCTTTGTGATTCTGAGCCTTGGTATTCTCCTATGGCAAATGGAAATAGATAATAACTAGAACCTGTTCCAAGGTGGTCGTAAGAATTAAATGAGAAGGCATAAAGCACCTGGCAGGCGCTCACGTTTGCATATGTATGAATGGACATAAAGGCGGACATTTCTGGTAGCTAAGCCTCCGGAAAGACAGAGTTCCTCTGCGGGGGTGTGTGAGCTGATGAGAGGCAAGCACTCACACGACGGTCACAGAGCACCTACTACATGCCGAGGCCCTCTCCGGGGCGGGCAAGAGAGCAGCAGCGGCAGAACCGGGTGTGGGCCCTGTGCTCTGGGATGCCCAGTCCCGGGACTGTGACACGGTCCTTCCGTGGTTGAGCGATGGGGGTACCATCACCGCATGCAATCAGCAGCCGAGGTGTGTCATGTGGGAGGCCAGGGAAGGCTGCCCCAAGGAAGCGACGCTAAGCCACTGCTGGAAGGAGCTAACAGAGCCCGGGAGAGAGTGGACAGAGGAAAGTGATCCACACAGGGGAGCCTGGGGCTCCATAGGCGGGAGGACCTGGAGACTGGCAGAAGGGGCTGGTGGCAGAGAGGGTTTGGGAAGGCGGCACACAGTGAGGCTGGAGGGGAGGGCAGGGCCAGCCCGGGCCTGGGAGCACATGAAGGCAATAAGGGGTCTTTGGGGGATTTTAAGCTGGTGTGGAAGTGGTGTGTTTGGACTAGTGCTTTGTCGTAAGGACAAACGGACAAGGACCCATGGGGAAAGAGGCCAGCACATGCTGGACAGCAGCTCTGAGCTTGCTGAAGGCAGGACAGGAGACCAGAACCCAGGAGGGGCTGGCAATGAGTGGGTGTGGGTCATCGGCACAAGGCCAGTCATTGGAGCTACGGGTTCCGTGCAGCCCAAGATGCCGGTGGAGAGAGCCAAGGATAAGGGGACCCTGACAGTCTTCGCCTTGAGTAACACGAGGAGGGAGAGAAGATGTGGCCAGAGACCTAGAGAAGAGGCCAGAGAGTGTGGTGAGATGGGAGCTCAAGTTTTCAGATTAAGTTTTGCCAAGAGGTCAGGTAATAACGAAGGCAGAAGACTATCCTCTAGGGTCACCTGCTTTGCATGTACATTTTAACAGGACACAGCACCGTTGGTGGCTCAGGCATGAGTGGAGATCACCAGCATAAGACTATATTGTGACTCAGAAGGCAGAGGCAGCAGGATTACCATGTGTCTGAGACTAGCCTGGAGTTACATAGTGAGTTCAGGACCAGCATGGACTGCAAACGGGACCCTGTTTCAAAAAAAAGATTCTGTTGTCCAGTGAGTTCTGGAACAGAGAGGACTGGCCCATGGCGCAGAAAGTCTCTGGTCAGAAATCTTGAAGCAAGTGACCTGATCCTTTACCGGTGGCTATTCAGCCCCATGAACTTTATATGTTTGCACGTACATGTAGCCAACTCATCTCCTAGCGTCCGGGCCGTGCATGATTTGATCCTGTGCGTTACTGTGGTGGAAGCTCCTGACAGTGGCCATATGTAGATTTTGCACAAATAGTACAGGTGACGCATTCTGTGAATCACTTCAGATGGACCCCTGGGGAAGGTGCTCAGGCTCTGTGGCCCCTACAGACGGAAGCTGGCAAGGAACAGACTGGCTGAGACTGGGATGTGGGTGAGGACAGACCGGCAGGGGCCAGAGTGGGTGTGGGTACAGAGTAGCGGGAGGCACTCTGTGGTTCTGAAGTGCTGTGGGGCCCATCACCTGCAGATGGGGGCAGGTCAGGGACAAGAGACAGGAGGGAGGAGCACAAGGAACACAGACTCAAGTATGTTTCTGACCATCCCAGCTCCTGGCCATCTTCTGGACACACGCTTTAGTCCAGAACTGGTGACCACCCTTGTCATTCTGTTTTGTTTTTTAAATCAGCCTTCCATTTTCATAGTAACTCCACTGGGTTCCTTCCACCCTCCCCTGCAAATATCTTTCTCTTAAGTAAGACTCGCATAATTGCTACCTGACTGGGGAAAGAGGCCGGGCATTTGGCCCTAATAACCCCTGGTGACAAGCCCTAGTCCCAGCCTGACTGGCAGTCCCTAAACCTGAGGCCCCGGGGGATGTAACAGTATCTGAGGTCACCGCAGCAAGGGGCTCAGCCTAGCTGTGGGTGTAGGGTTCTCTGACCCCCAAAGTTCACGGCACACAGTAAAGAGCAGTTGGTTTAGCAGGTGGTGGAGTTGCCTCCCTTTGAGAGTTTGGCATGACTGCTTTTGGCTTGCATTTGAATCTCTTAGTCCCTCATTCACTCAGCAGGACATCCATGGCCAGGTCCTGTGCAGGTGCCGGAGCGCTGCACTCCAGGAGACAGGCGAAACCAGGAGCAACACTCCACAATGTGATCAACAGGGACAGGGGAGCGGGCAGGTGCTGAGGGAAGGCGCGTGGACGAAGACCTCCCAAAGGCATCCAGGGCGCTATGGGCCTGAGGTGGCTTTTGAGAAACAGAGATGGGGGACCAGCATTGTAGGATGCAAGTGCATGAGACCACAATAGACCTTGTGGGCTTGGGACGGAGCTGCGTGGCAGTGCTTAGGGGAGGGGAGCTGGGGTAGAGCTATGTGGATTCTTAGGTTAATTGAGCACTTCACCAGGAGTCAGGCTTTGTGATGATCACTTACACACAATGACTGTATTATTGCAAGGAAACTGAGATAGGCCTGGTAATACACGTCTGTAATCTCAGCACTCTGGGAGGCTGAGGCAGGATGATTGCAAGTTCAAGCAATTTAGCAATTTAGAGTGAGTCTGTTTCAAAGTAAAAGTAAAGGAGCTGGGGATGTAATATGAAGGCCTGGGTTCAATACCCAGTACCACCAAACAACAACAAAGACAGAAAGACAGAAAGAAATACAGAAAGAAAGAAAGAAAGAAAGAAAGAAAGAAAGAAAGAAAGAAAGAAAGAAGACAAACTGAAGCAGGAGCAGGAGGCTTGCTGTGTAACTTTAAAAAAAGTTTTGGGGCTACAGTGTAGAATGACTGCCCAGCACATATGAGGACCTAGATATGATCCCCCAGCACCACACACATGCTTGAGCACGCACACACACACACACACACACACACACACACACGCACGCACGCACACGCACACGCACTTTGAAGAGTAAGACACCTGTCTACTTAACAACCTGGTCAAATAAAATCTCATCACCAAAATGGGGGTACCTCTTCCTACCACCCCACAACATCTCCTGTCCCCAGCGATAAACACTTCTGAATGGTGCATTCACTGGGCTTCTGATCGCCTTTACACTTTTACCACATCTGTGCATTGCTATTTTGTTTTGTATGTTTAAAAGCAAGCGTGAATGAACTCATACAATCTGATCCTCCTTGGCAACGCAGTCTCCTCCCTTCTTTAGAGATTTCTAAGCAGCCTTCAGTTGTGTAGCCTCACTGCACTATAGAATTTTTCTGATTATTTCACAATTTATTTATTCTTCTGCTGATGGAAGATGTTTCAGATTCTTTTGTTTGTTTTTGAGACAAGGTCCCGCTCTGCAGTCCAAGCTGGTCCTGAGCTCACTATGTAGCTTAGGCTGGCCTCAAACTCCCAGCCATCCTCCTGCCTCGGCTTCCCAGATGCTGGGATTACAGGCATGTGCTCAGATTCTCGTTTAATACAAACATCACTGCAATGAACCAAAGGGTCCTCAGGTACCCGACAGGGCTGACTGAATCACTGGGGCGTATGTCTCTTCAACATGCACCAGGCTTCCAGAGCTTCTGCTCCTACTTCTTCTCTCACCAAGGGGGTAAGAGAGTCCCCCATGTTCCATATCCCCAAGGTCCTGTTTTTGAGCCTGTGGGGCAGGTGTAAAATGGCACTTTTCTGGGGTTCTACTTTGCACTTCCCTGATTGCTAATGAGGTTGACTACCTGTGCATATGTTTAACGGCCATTCACACTTCCTTATCTGCAAATTGCCGGTTCATCTATCTGCCCACTTTTCTATTCTGTTTTAAATTGGCTTGTAGCCGACCTTGGCCTCTTGTGGATACTGTATTGCAGTTATCTTTTGAGTTTTACATTTTAGGGGCTGAAGGGGGGACCCTAACTCAGAGGTTAGAATGCTTGCCTTGCATGGATTCGATTCCCCAGCACCACATAAAAATTAGCCAGGCTTCGTGGTGACCCCAGCACTCTGGAGGCTGAGGCAGGTGCATTGCTGTGAGTCTGAGGCCAGCCTACGCTACACAGTGAATGTAAGACCAGCCTGGACTACAGAGCAAGACCTTCTATCTCTTTCCACGAAAAAGGTTGTAAAATATATCTATCTTTTTTTCTGATACATATGCTTTGGGGAGTTTTTAAAGAAGTTCTTTGTATTTACATTTTTTAGTATTCCTAGAATTCATCTTTTATATATACTGTGAGGTAGAGATTCCCTTTTTCTTTAACTAGTGTGGACATCCAATCACTCTGGTGCCATTTATAGAAAAGCCCACCCTTTCCCCTACTGACCTGCAGGGCCACTTCTGGCAAATATTAAGTGTGCATACACGCGTAGGCCTATATTTACAGCCTCTAGTCTAGTCCAATATCCTATTTGTCTATCTTTAGCCCAACACCACGTGGTTTAGTTGCGCCTTTTTGGTTCCCCCCTTGAATTCAAAGAGCAAGGGGCTTCTCGGAGCAGGTGTGGATCTTCTTTTTTTGCACCCCCACGTACTACAGGAGCATTCGTGCATGCTTTTGTTTACCGCCCTTCTGACAGCTCTTTCTCTGAGTTCTAAAACTCCCTTTTGCAGAAGAGGAGACTGAGGCACCCGGTGCAAGAGTCCCGCACGTTCCCTCAGCCGGAAAGCGATGTGGGCTTCCTGTCGCTGAAGATGCCCCCTAACCCTGGTGGCTGACCTCCACTCTGCCCTTCCTTTCTTCCACAAGTAGCTTCGGAGGGCTGGCAGCCGGCCGGCCTCGGTCCCGCGCGGGGCGCAAACCCTGCTTCTAGGAGGCCTTCCGGAACGGGAAGGCGACACGGCGGGGCAGGGGCTGCAGGCGGGCGTCTCGCAGGGCGCGAGGTCGGTGGAAAGTCGAGCCGGGTTTCACCCAGTCCGCAGAGCGCACGCGGGCCCGGCGCTGGCTCCGGAGCGGACGCCGGCTCCCCCCGAACCGGAGGCGCCCGGCCCCCGTCCTGCCCTCCGCCCCGGGGCAGGAATGCGAGGATCGTCTTTCCGCGGCGGCCTTCCGGGGAGCTCGGCGCACGCCCTCCGGAGGCCCAGTAACTGGTTCTGGCTGTCCGACTGGGAGAGCAGCTCTCGCTCGCAGCGGCGCCGCCCCGCGCGGGGCCACCTGCGCTCGCCGGCCCGACCCGAGCGTCCCCGCGCCGCCCGGCCTCGCCCGGGCCCGACCCCGAGCCCGGGCCGCCGCCACCGCGCTGGCCCCGGGCGCCGCGGAGGGTGGAAGGCCCGCGGGGCAGGGCGCGGCCGAGGCCGTCCGGGATGGGAGTCGGCGTGCCGGCCTCCCGCACCCTCGCCTGGGCCTCCCTGCCGCTGCTGGGGCCCCCGGCCGGCGCGCTCGGGGCGGACGCGCCGTGCTGCCGAGGTAAGGCCCGGGGCGGCGGGGGCGGGTAGGGGGCACGCAGCGACCTCCGCGACCCTCCGTAGCGCCGAAAGGTCGCCGGCCCGCCGCCAGCTCCGGGCACCGCCGTTGGCCCTCTCCGGCCCCAGTGTTCCTGTCTGGAAAATGGGACAGCAGGCCAGTAACTTGGCATGTTTGTCGCGCCTCTAGGAAAAGTTAAGGAGCCCGCCGGGGTGCATCGTGAGTTCGCCCCAGCCGCCCGGGTCCTCGGGAACGCATGTGGGGGACCACTGGGGAGACTTCCCGGGGCCCCCCTGCGTGGCGTCCCCTCCCGAGGCTCGGGCCCCGCACCGGCCCTCGGCGCGTGAGGCGGGTCGCGCTGGACACCCGACTCCGCGGGGACCGGGGGCCCGGGGCGGCGCGGGGCGGGAAGGCCGGGGTGGGGGTGGGGGTGGGGAGAGCAGCCGGCGGTCGGTCTCGCTGCCCTGGCCCCAGGGAGGGTTTTGCCTTTGAACTCGGGGTCGTCGGAAGGACCTGGGCGAGCTGGCGGTGACTCGCCAAGGGCGCGTGTCCCCGCCTGGACCCCGGCCCGGGCCGGGTGAGTGCTCGCAGCCGGGGGTCGGCCCCGGGGGGCGCGGCGACCGGGTCCAGTGACCAAACAGGTGCGCCGCCGCCCCCTCCCGCCCCGCCCCCGCGCGCCTGGGCCGGCGGGCGGAGCTGCGGGCGACCCGGCCTGCTATTGGCAGGGCCAGGCGGCCGGGTGGCCCGGTGGCCGGGTGGCCGGAGCCCGGGAGCCCGGGAGCCCGGGAGCCGCGGCGCCAGCCGGTGCTCGCTCCTGCCTGGCCCGCTCCGCCCACCCTGGTGACGGAAACTTTCCGGCTGCTTCCCCAGGACCCAGCGACTTGGCGACTTCGCCACCCTGGCCCTGGGCCGGCGCGGCGTCGGCGCCTCTGCGATGGCAGCGCCCAGCGGCCAGGCCGGCGCTTAGAGGTAAACGCTGGGGACGGCGGACCAGGTTTGAGGGGGGCCCTGGAGGCTCTCAGGGATCTGAGCGGGAACCCGGCTTTGAGGGGCCCCGGGGTCCCTAATGAGACATCTTGGGCACGGGACTGAGGATGGGCGTCGGTTTGCTTTATTTACTCTTGTTCGGCCAATAGCCCCCGCCCTCGGGGTCCCTGCGCGTGTCCTGCCTCTGTTCCCAGCTGCTAGGCGCTCTGGAGAGGGCGTCCTGGCGCTGTCGCCAGAAAGGCACTCTCCGCAGAGGCCTGCAGCCCGCAGAAGTTGAGGTGGCCAGACGGCTCTCCAGACCACCAGCCTCCAGGGCTTCCAGGCGTCTCCCCAAATCTCAGACCCCTTCACTTCGCCTCCAGATCGGTGAGCGGACACGGGTCCCCTCAACTCACAGTCCCGCAGGCCGGAGGCACCGAGATTTGGGGTCCCTTTCTGTTTGCCGGCCTACTTTGAACTCCACCCTTAAGGAAAGCACCTTGAGCCGCACAGGGAGGTGACAGAGAGCGGAGCTATCCTCGTCCCTGCTGGGAGGAAAGGCTGGCAGAGCTGCTGCTGGGTCCTCTGTTGTGTGTGGGAGGGGTTCATCACCTATGAGCGCCATACTCTTTAACCCCCACCCCCACCCCATGGTAACTGCATACAGCTGTTTAAAACTGAACTTAATGCCTGGCTCTGGAGCCCAGAGAGCCTGGGTTCAAACCCCAGCACTCCTCTGTTCACCAGCTGTGTGTCCACATCAGGCCCCCTAGCCTCTCTGATCTCAAAAGCCCATGCTAGAGAGGTTAGAGAGGATCTTGAGAGGCAAGCAGCTGCTGTCACCCTGGGCAGCCAGTCTGCACCCTGGAGCTTGAGAGGTGTTGCTGTCTGAGGCACTTAGCCTCAGTTTCCTCTTTTGTCAAGGAATGGGTAAAGAAGAGATTCTCGTAATGAACCCGTTTGAGGAAAGTGCGCAGAACCACGCTCCCTTGGGGAGCGTCTATTTCAGTGGCTCCAGAGTTAAGATGACCCGCTCAGGGCCTTTCCTGCCCTGAGCCGTTTGGAAGGTGCGAGGACTTTGCCCAGCTGCCTTGGGATGCCTGGGGTAGCTGCTGTGAACATGGAAAGCGAAGGGACTGAGTGACCAGCATGATTGGGCAAGGGGCTGACCTGCCGAGCATGGCTGGAGTCAACTTCATGACCCCCTAGGCCACCCCCTTCCCCCTTCCCCCTTCCCTAATGCTGTGTCCCAATTGGGGCACATCTAGTCTTTTTTTGCTAGAATCTTTTAATGACAGTGAGCTCATCGGGAAGTTGATTTCTGTATGGGTATCTCCATTCTGTTAAAATTTTTTTTCTGTTTAGAGCAGGAATCTGTGTCCCTGTTATTTTTGTGCGCTGATCTTAACACAGCCCTTAGGCACCTCTTACCAGCTCAGTTACCCACGGTGGTCCCTGGGTGCCTGGCATTACGTTCCTCCCCTAGGCATTGGATACGTTGGAGCTGAATTTGGCAGTGATCACGGCACCATTTATTGTTTATTATGTGCCAGGCCCTGCACTGGGGTCTTCTCACATATTTCCTTACATCCTTAAGACAATCCATGAGGCTGGTCCTTTCCTTATTCTCATTTTGTGAGACTTACCCAAGGTCCTCCGTCCAGTAAGGGACTGGGCTGTGTCCTGGACCCAGCTCCTATCTGTGAAGCTCACGCATCTAATTGTTACTTTTATCCTGTGCTTCCATGGCACATTTGTGTGTGTATGTGTGTGTATGCACATGTGCCTGTGTGTTCCAGGAAGCCTTTATCACAGGCACTGGGGGAACCTGTTAAAATGCAAATCCCTTGCCTCTGCTACAGACCTAGTGATCTACCCTTGGAAAACCTCTCTCTAGACCCTTCTGTCGCATAGCACAGTGTAAGAACTGGAGAACTTCAGGTACTCTTAGGAAGAGAACATGAGATCTGGGTCCCAAGAGGTCTGAGTTCAAGTTTTGACTTCCCTCTTTTGAGCTGGATGCCTTTTCTTTCTGGGGTGCCCTCCCTGGTATAAGATATGCAAACTGTTACACCCATTGGTGGGTAATTGCTGCTTTGGATGGGCTGGGAACTCCCTGGGTGGGTGTTAGGATTGCGGGGTAGGCCTTGGGGGAAAGGACCGAGAAGCCTGGGGAAGCTTTGAGCGTCGACATACTTAGGAGCCAGGCCTGTGGTCCTGCAGGACCTCTGGCCTTTGCTTTCTGGAAGATTGGTGCATCTTGGGTTGGCCTCTGTGCTCAGGTTTCTTGATTGGAGTGAAGGGACCCTGAAGGGACTGCAAAATCTCTCCATAGGTACGTACCTCCTCCAATATCCCACGGTTGTTTGGACCTCACAACCAGGAGGTGCTGGGCCAAATATTGTGAGGGAGGAAGAGTGGGGTGAGTCTGCCTGTGCCTATTTGCATGTTCAGTCTGACTGGAAGCCGTCCATCTCCCTGGAGGGTTGCTCTGCTGGCATGGGCAGCTCTGGGGACATGTGTCACCTAAAGTTGGCTGGGCTGGGCTGGAGGGGTGTGAGGTAAAGGTCTCACCTGCGTGGGCCTCAGCAGCATCACATCTGTCCCTCCAGCTGTGCTGTAGCCTAAGTGTTTGTTCTGCTCTTACCCTCTTTGATCCAGTTAAAGGCACAGAATTATTAAACATCATTTTATGAAAGAGGTCACTGGAGTCTGGGAAGCTGCAGTGGCATGTCCAAAGCTCTAATGTGTGTGTGGGAGAGAGTGGAGGTAGAGGGGAGGCGATAGAATTGGGACTTGAGCCCAGGTCCCCAGGCCTCATTATCTTTCTGCCCACCTGGTTGTGACTTTGGTGCCCTTGCCTGGAAGCCAGAGGACCTGAGTGACTGTGAGACTGTGATCCTGACAGCTGGCCAGCTCTTACATTTTTGATTTCTTTGGGTTAAATGGGGGTAGATATGGGCTATTCAGCTAGACCTCTGAAATTCTTCCAGACCTTGGCCTCCATGGGTTCCTTTGGTTTGTGTTCCTGGGGAAGGGCTGTCCATGATGGGCGGGAGATGGCTGAGAGGTTCGGTTGGAGGGCAGGCCACTGCCCAGGAAGTTGTTAGGAGACAAGCAAGCGAAGCTGTTATGGGTGTGGTTTCAGGTGGGAATGGGGGTCTTAGAGCTGGGTGAGGTTGCTTACCTCACAACAAAACAGCCCTTGGCACTTTGAACACTGAGGATCCTGATTGGAAGGCAAGGGGGAGTGCAGGGATTTGGGATCAATCAGTTAGAGAACCCCTCGCAGACTGGGGTAGCATGGGCCGAGATGGTGGAGAGTGGATGGGATGTATAGGGCCTCTTGTCCCCCTCCCAAGCCACCATACTTCTTTTCCTGGGCTGCCTCGGTCTTTCCTGACTCCAGCACCTCCCTATGGATGTCCTGCTTATGTCTCTAGCTTTTCTCCAGGGCCAACGGCTCTTAAGCAAACCTAGGTGCCCATTTCCCTTGCCCACGGTGGACCCTGCAGCGTGGCTTCCTGATGTATGCCCAGTCCCACTGCCACCTGCCCTCAGCTCCTTAAGCTCCACAGGGAGTCTCCTTCCTCCCGGAGAGTGGCTCCCTGTCCCAGCCTACAGTGTCTAGCCACATTCCCTGGCTGTGTGCTTCCCAGCCTGCTCCTGTGACCCCTAGAAGGCCTGTCTCTCTGCAGTGCTTCACGTTCTTCCTCCCTCGAGGGTCCAGCACCAAAGTGGCCTCCCTTTGGTCTGGTCATCCCCACTAAGGCTGAGCTGCCTGCTGTCGGTGCCGCTGGCAGCCCCTGTTACCTACCACCTTGTTTTATGTGCCGTGTGGGCATGCCGGGCTCCCTCCGTGGACTCTGCCCCTCTTGGGTCACCGGCCTGGCTGTGTACCTCATTCCTGTGCCCACATGATAGGTGGTGCCTGGTCAGGGCCAGCCTGGTCTAGTGGATGCTCCCTAAATACTGCGGGCCGTGGGTCAGCTTTGAATGGGGCTTGGATAATGCTGCATTCCCCTGCACCCAGTGCCCCTGCAGTCAGGCAGGGGCGCCTGTCTGTCTGGGCTGGGTTGGCTCCTGCTGAGGGACTGATGAGGATGCTTGTGGGGTTGTGGAAAGACATTATTCCTGCCTACCTGGGATCATTCTGTCCTTCTCGCCGCCCCCTCCCCACTAGGCTAGGCTTAGACTCCAGGCAATCCTGCTGCCTCAGCCTCTGAGTGCTGGAATTACAGGCACGTGCCACCATGCTTACCTTACGTGGTGCTGGGGAATTGAATTCAAGGCCTTGCACTTGCTAGGCAAGCACTTTAACAGCTGAGCCATTCCTCCAGCCCTCTTCCTCCTCCTCCTCCTCTTCTTCTCCTTCTCCTCCTCCTTCTCCTCCTCTTCCTCCTCCTCCTCCTCCTCCTCCTCCTTCTTCTTCTCCCTCTGAGCTATTTCCTCAGTCCATTTTTGGGTTTTTGATTTTGAGACAAGATCTTGCCATGTTGCTAAATTGCTCAGTTTGGGCTCAATATTGTGATCTTCCTGCCTCAGGCTTCTAGAATACTGGGATTACAGGCCTTTGCATTCTTTTTTATCCCTTTGGTTCTGGAGGTCCAGCCCAGGGCCTCGCACATGCTAGGCAAGCACTCTACCTCCTGGCTACAAACCCTAGTCCTGTTGGCTGTTTAGTAAGTCAAGTCTGTCTCTGTGGCATCAAAGAGGGACAGACCTAGGAGAGGTATGGAAAATCCACCTCCCGCTGAACTTCAGGTCTCTAGAGAGAAGAACCTGAACTTACCTGATTTTTCAGAACTCATGAGAACCTTTGCGTACTTAGGAAGGGTCTATGGGGGTCATTGTGATTGTGCTGGGGGTTTGCAGGCCCCAGGAGCTCAGAGGGGTCACATGACTTTTCTGAGGTTACAGTTATTTGCGTTGAAACCGTTGGAAAGGTTCATCCCTGAGTTCATAGAGGATGGGGAGCCCCAAGGGACCAAGGTGGAGAGAGCAAAAATGAAGACAAAGATTTATGATGAAATACTTAGCATTTGTCTAAAACGCCCTGGTGTGTGAATGCCTTCACTCAGAGGGTTTTTTTTTGACCTGGTCTCGCTCTCATCCTCCATGTGACTTTCCACTGAGGAAACCAAGGCTCTGAGGGTGGGATTCTCAGCTGATCTCCCACTGGCAGAAAGAAGTAGTTGGCAACTTCCTCAGCCTCCTTTCCTTGGGGTCCAGTGCCCACGGGTAATGCTCAACCTGAGAGCCAGGATGCTGGTTGTAGACGGCTTCCCACACAGACTCAGGACTTTCCTATTGAGGGTCTGTGTTGCTGTCCCTTTCCCAGCTAGCATCCTTGTGATAAGTGAACTCAGGCAGTGGTACATGGGGAGATGGGACCAGGGAGGACAAGCGATATTCTAATGAATGTTGCCAAGACCCACACAGGCGGCAGGTAGGAGACCTGTGTCCCAATGTCAGAAACCCTCATCTCTTTGTAAGTTGTGTTTGGTGGTACCTATTCAAAGCTGTCTTAAGGTAAGGTTTGAGGGGTGTTGGGGTGCTGGAGGGAGCAGAGAGAGACTGATGGAGGCCTGGCTTTATGTTCAATTGCCCCCCAAGTTCCTTGCTCAGATGGAGGCTGGTGGGGCCTTGAAGCCTGTGGCGTCCCGGCATTGCTTAGTTGCTGTTTCCTCACTGTTGCCTTATCGGTCATCTGTCCTCTGCCACCTGCGTCTCCCCTGAGCATTGTAGCACAGGTACCTGGGGCTGACCCCTCTGGGCGACCCTAATGAGACTGGCCTTGTCGGAAAGGGCCAGGGAAGAAATATAAAGAAGTAAGAAAAGGAATGAGTGACCCTTCTTGGCAGCTGGAGTAACTTTGTCTGCTGTCACTGACTGGAGAATCTGTGACAGCTGAGTCTACCAGGAAAGGTTGTTTTCTGAGAGGAGTGCGGACCCAGCCAGACATCATGGAAGCCAGCCCTGGTCGGATCAGGGACCTCAGCACCTTTCCTGACAGAGGGGACACCATCAGAGCCGGCGCTGCTTCTGGGAGGACAGAATTCCCAAACGGCCCTGTCAGCGCTCTGATAGGGATCTGCAGGGTGTGTGAGGAATTTGTTTTCAGCCAGGATGTGGGGAGTTAAAAATAGACACAGTAATCCCTTGGGTTCGTGTCACACTTGACGCTGTGCAGAGAGCCCTTTGGCTCCATTATCTCCCTTGAGCGGCTCCGCTGCCACTGATGTGGGAGAGGCTGGGCGGCTTGCCTTACAGATGAGCACGTGGCATCTGTGCCCTATTTCTTGCTGGAGACTATGCCCAGCACCTAACAGCAAGGCCTAGGCGCCCAGCACCGGGGGCAGCCTAGTTTGAGTCAACAGGCTACAATGGGGGAAAGGGCTGGTTGAAACAATAGACGAAAGCAGATCAACAAGGCCCAGGGTGACTCAAGGCTCCAGGGACAAAGGCTCGCGGTGGGGGTGGGCATCAGCTGGAGCAGGGAGGGGTGAGGGAGTGATGGAACCCCACCCAGATACCCAAGGACCACTGGGACCACCCAAATTGAGGACCTCAAATACTACAAGGAGGATTATGGAACGTGATACAACAAGCAACGGGAGCCATTGAGGATGCAGAGCACAGTAGTTACCTGTCTGCTTCGGCTTTGCTCCAGGTGTTACTCTGTGGTTATTTGGTAGATCTTTTTTTTTTTAATAAAAAAAAATTCTTGGAAATCACACTGTCCTTACCTCTTCTTGTGGAATCTTACAGCATCTTGTACCGTAGTGGTTGGGAAGACCTCACTGTCTGCTGCTAAGGGATTCTGGGAGGACCCAGTTTGGGGCAAAGTCTATGTCTGGGTTACTTGGCTTCTTCTAGTCCCCCCGCCTCCACTGGAGACTGAAACCAGGACCTTAGCACGAGCTACATTCCCGGCCTTTATTTGTTTTTTAAGCAGGGTCTTGCCAGGTTGCTAAGTTGCTCAGGTTGGGCGCAAGTTTGTGGTCCTCCTGCTTCAACCTCTCAGAGTGCCAGAGTGCTAGGGTTACAGGCATGCACTACTGTGCCTGCCTTCTAGTTCTTAAACAAGGTGGTTCTGGTTGTCTGTCTTGTCTTTACCGTGGTGGCTGGAATCAAGAGAGGAGGAGGTGGCAGTGGCTAACATTCTAGGGAAGGCCCTGCTCTCTTGGCTTGGTTCCCTGGGCTCTGTACAGGGTGCTCCTTGCCTGGACAGGCTCCCAGAACACAGGATGGTGCTTTACTTCTTCCTTACCCTCTTGGGACCTCCGTTCAGCTCAGCTGATCCTGAAACGTGGACTTTTGTCTTTAACCAGACTTTTATTAACTCTATTCCTTCCTCAGCCAGGGCCAGAGGTCCTGGTGGGTAAGATGGAAGCAAACTAGCCTTTAGTTGAATGTCAGCCTCCAGCTACATACTGTCACTGAACACTTCATGCCAAGTTCAAGGCCGAGCTGGGACTCCTGCCTGCACCTACAGGCCTGTCTTGACCTGTGGCTGCAGCACTCACCCTGATTCTCTGTCCCGTGAGCCAGAGATCCCCAGTGGTGCAGACTTGGCTCTCCCTGGGGCCGAGAGCCAGCAGTGGCAAGCCCTTGGGTTCCCGAAGAGGGCTTCCGGTGTCCGTGCTGGCTTAGTCACAAGGATGAAGTCACTCCTTACCTCTTGCTAGGGGAGGACACTGAGGCTTGGGAACTTTCACTCTGAGCTATTTGTTGATTTTTGAAAAGCAAACCTATTGGTTGGGACTTTGTACTTGGGCCGTGAACCATAGGTCTGGGAAGGCCACTGGGCTTGGGCTGTGCCATCTCTAGGTGTCCCTCTCTCTAGGCTTAGCCTCTCTCCAGGCTTTATGTCAGGAAGTTGCTGGGACCAGAGCCAGAGCCCGATGTCAGCACTCGTTGTGGCTGTGTGAGTTGAGCAAGGCATGTGACCTCTCTGGGCTGCAATCAAAATACCTGGCAGTTCACACTGTTGGAGTATATCTTGTGGGCCAGACACCAGGCTTGAAGCTTTCCAAGCATTAGTGCGTTTGATTCTTACAGCAGAAGGGGAAACTGAGGTCTGGAGAGGAGGAACGTGGTGCTTACATTCGCCCAGCCAGGAATGGTTTGCAGGCAGATCCTCCCAGCCCCACCACCTGCCCTCCAGCGACTTGGCTGGCTCCGGAGGGATTGTGAAAGGGCAAACGTACAGCAACCAGGTGCAATTAAACAGGTAGGGGTGGGAAGGGGATGCAAGAGAGATCCTTTTCCACACAGGCCTCTCTCTCCATCTGCCTATTCCAGCAGTGCCCTGGAGCCACCAGGGATGGGAGCAGAGGGGAGCGGTAGGCTGTACCCAGGTTCTGAGGCAGGAAGGGACCTCACAGCACGTAGTTTCACAACCAGTTCTGAGCTCATCTCGTTCTATTCCCAGTCACTTACTGGTTTTTATCCTTTTGCAGCACTGGGGATGGACGGCCAGGACTTTTGCATGCTAGGCCAATGCTAGCTACACCCAGCCCTGCTTGTTGACTTTTTGGAAGTTAGTATTAATTTCCTCCTTTCTCTTCCTTCTCCGGCACCTTTAAGGCAATGGGGGGAGGGGACTGCATGCTTTGAGCAGAGTGATGTTTCAGATTTAAAACAGGGATTTGTTAGTGGCCCCTGAGTCCGGGGCTTGGGATTAGAGGTAGGAGAAGAGCCACAGAGTGGGCCTCCACTGTGGAGGAGCCTGGCAGAGCAGGAGGCTGGGGGTGGGTGTATGTTCTGCCCTGGTTTCAGTCCTGGCTTCTCCCCCTGCCAGTCATGTGGCCTAAGGCAAAGTTGCCGTACTTCTCTGATCCTCAGTGCTCTTATTTGTAAATTTGAAACAATAATACCTATTTCTTAGGATTTTTTTTGAGGCCGGATTTCCCTCTGTAGTACAGGTTAGCCTTGAACTCACAGCAGTCCTCTTGCCTCAGCCTCCCGAAGTGCTGGGGCTACTACAGGCGTGCACCATGATGCCCATTTGTGGTGCTGGGAAATTGAACTCAGGGTCTTGTGCTTGCTAGGCAAGTGCTCTTAGCCACTGTGCTATTCTTCCAGCTCCCGTGGGATGTTTGTTTGGTTAATATTAGACCTGGGGAGGAGAGGCCGTAGTGCACATTTGCACAAGGCTAATGTGCAGTAAATGCTATTATTTTTTATTATTGCTCATTGCATTGTTATCATTTAAGAAAATCACTTGGCAGTGGTCTTGGGATACTCTGGCCGACGCCCCTTTCTAGAACTTACTGTCTCTGATGAGGGCAGTTCTGGGAGGAAAAGATCTGAATCAGGAAAGGTATGAATTATTCACTTACTTTTCTTGTAAAGCCACGTGATGACTCAGATGGGCCAAATAAAAAAGGTTTCTGAATATGGGACTAAGGGAGCGGTTTTGATGACTAGAGAGAGGAGTTATTAGAGACTAACATTCTTTAAGATGCTCGAAGCTTTCCCTCTGCCTGGCACCCGGTGTCCCTGCCAGCCTGGTCCTGGGCAAAAGTCCCCTGCCAGGCAGGGGTGGGACTCAAGCAAGCCCAGCTTTATTTTGGTTCCTTCTTTTCTCCTTCCCAAAGGTCCACCACCAGGGTCACTTTTTGTGAGGCCCTGTTTTTGCAGAGGTCTCACATTGGGTGTAGACAGCTGGGTGGGGATGTGAGGTCAGAGGATGTGGGGCTAGATAGACCCCAGCCGCAGGACGGCTGCTCATCTGAGTGCAAACAGGACCCTGACACCACGTTTCCCCAGCTCACCTGGTTCCCCTCCATACCTCCGTTTGCCACAGCAGCCAAGAGCCCCCAGGCTGGGCAGAGACGATACCTGGTGAGGCTTGGAAATGTCAAATGCTGCCTCAGTTTCCCCATGTCGCCCTGCTGTTCTTAGAGCCCCCTTTTTATCTTGTGTATGCTTCTGGGGAAGGAACAGAGGGACTTGGAGGAAGAAGGTGTAGATTTGGGAGCCGGAGCCCAGCTGGCTCCGTCACTGGCATTGTGTGTCCTCCGGCAAGTCATTTCACTGCCTGCACCTCAGTTTCCATTAAATGGGGATAATAGTGCCACCCACATCACTGAGTTGTTTTGAGACCTCAGTGAGGTAATGCTTGTAAAGAGCTTATCATGCAGCTGGCACCGGGCGACTGCCTGTAATTATACACCGCCCTGGCGGGGACACACCTCTACAGCCCCTGCCGGCCCCCTCCGCCTGAGTTCCTGTTTGTTGTTGATGTCCCCTTCACCCACGATTGCAGGGATTTTAAGTATTTATATCCTTGCTGGAATTTCTCTTCGCATTGTCTACTTAATTACCTAATAGAATTAAGGCAAACAATTTTACTTCCTTTGCAGTGCAGGGGCAGGAAGGGGCCTGGTGCCTTCTTGGGAGGATGGGGAGGCGTGGTATTTGATGATGATGATGATGGTACCGCCCTCCCTGCAGAGGCCCACCCACTCTCAGAACAGCTCCACAGCCCCATCAATCGAACAGCAGTGCGCGCTTGGAAAGGTGAATTGTGTGGAGGATGTGGATGGCTTTGGTCACGTGTTTCTTTTAGGGCCAACTTGCTTTCTGGCCCCTCATGGATGGAAGGTTGAAAAGATTCCTTTTAAATATTTAGGACAGAGGACCTACGGACATATGTGAAAGTGCTGTCCAGTGGAATATAAGTAAAAATTGAAGGCTCAGGGAGGGGCCCCAGATGATGAGGAGTCAGCAGACCCGCCCTGCACTTCCATGGTGGTGACGGCGCGGGGAAGCCGAGTGGTTAAGAGCCCAAGTCACAGAGAGATGTGCTGGCGACTTTAGATTCTTGCCCTGCCACTTAGCAGCTGAGTGCATTGAAGTAGCCACTTAACTGGGCTCCAAAGCAAGGGGCACATGGGAGAGAACCTGCTTCATGGGAGCATTGTAAAAATCGCGCTTTACACAATGGTTGGCACATGGGAAATAGCCCTAAAGATGCCATTATTTTTACCCAAAGACCTTAAATAAAAGAGCATGCCCTTTATTCCTAGACCTTCCCTATCCTGCCATTCCTGCTTTCTTATAGGATAGCAGCCAGGTCCCAGTGAGCCCAGACTGTCGCCCTCTACGCTCTTGATGGGCAGGTCCTGCTGCTGTCACTGTCCTCTATCCTGGGACTGTCCCCTGCTTATCTCCTTCCAACAGAATCCCTCCTTTTTCTTTCTGAATTTGTCCCAAGCTCTGCGTAGGTGGTGAGATTTTCCTCTTTTCTCCCAGCTCCTCCCCTTGTGCCTTACTCCCTCGTTGGGCCTACGTCTGCAACCTTTGTCAGCCCAGGTTTGGTCCATGGCGTGGCAGGCAGGCTGTAAGACGCTTTGTAGAAAAGATGTTTAGGAAAGAGCTGCCTGCGTCACACCCATTTTGTAAGGTCTTGATCCACAGTAGTGATTTTAAAGGTTCTGAAAAGTCCTGTTGTAAAAAAATCCTGCTGGGAACTCTGCAAGCCTTTCATGGTAGGACACTTTCTTCTTGGAATACCTACTGGCAGGTTTTGTGACACTCTTGGGGACATTATGGACATCCGAGTAATAGTTTGATGTCATTGCCTTACTTTATAATAAGGGAAACCAAGGCCCAGAGAGCCAGTAACTGGTTACGGATAAACCAGTGATCTGTCCTTCCATCACCATCTGGACCCACTGGCCAGCCTTTCATGGGAGTAGCCAGTGCCAGTGGCCAGGAAGGGCAGGATGGACAGCTGAGGACCCACTCTCAGAGCTCTTGACCTTGTTGAGGGATGAGATGGACACTTGGAACAGAGACAAGCTGCCATCATGTCCTGAGCACATGGAGCCGTGAAGCCCATCCCCCGCTGTGGCCAGGGGAGGACACGAGACTCAAATGTCTCTGGAGAACCCAGCACCCTGAAAGTGAGCCCCCTTGACCCCAAGCTAGTCCCGCCACCATTCTCAGGGTCCCGCCGTGGCTCCTCCAGCGGGATTCCCGCCCACGCGGACAGGTAGGTGGTGGCGAAGGGAAGAGCCTGCTTGTCCATGCACATCCTCCCCCTTCCTTTCTGGGGGAAAATGCTTTCTTTTAGATTCCTCCTTTATTATCGGAAATTCTCGGGGGAGCAATTACCTGGTGGTGGGAATTATCCGCTGTCTTTATTCCAGTGCCTGTCTGCCCGAGTTCCTCCTTGGAGTAATTGATTTTGGTAATTCAGCGCTGCTGAGCGTTTTCCTTAGGAGAGGGTGCTGGCATGGAAGCAGAGAAGCGCCGCCATAGACCTTCTTTAGAGGCGTGGACAGCCAGCGGTGGGGGATGGTGGGTGGAAGAGTGACTATAGTGTCTTTAGCGTTCCCTCTTGTTCCAGAGCTACGTGAGTTGTATGTGCCCTCCTGCCAGGAACCAGGGCAGGTGTGGGAGAGGAGTGAGGACTTCAGAGGCAGGTTGTCTGCTCTGGTGGGCTTGGTTACCCTTGGGTCAGGCAGGTCAGCCCTGTGCATTAGTTCTGGCTTGACCTATGGCCTCGCTTTCTGGGGTATGGCCTCACTCTTTTTCTCCAGAAGGAGGTAGGAATTCCTTGGAGGCCTTAAGGAGACCAGCTGCAGCACACTGGCCTTGCTTTGGCCTGGACCCAGGTACGGCTCTGGATCGGTTGCCTAAGCCACCTTGTTTCCCCTTGGAGGTGAGTGTGAGGGGGAAGGCCATGAGGCTTCTTTGGGGTAGAGAGAGATGCAAGGTGGTCCGAGTAGGGGAGGCTCAGTGCGACTGGGAGGGGTTTATCTGCTCTGTGGGCAGAAAGATAGTGTTGGGGGGGGGGTCCTCCCAGAAATGGCCCCCTAGTATTTCAAACCAGCCAATGCTCTGAATATGGAGGAAAAACTTGGACTAGAAGCCTCCTCAGTGTCTGTCATCTTCGGAGTCCTTGAAGGAGCCATTTCTATGAGGCCCGTCTTGCTCCCCACCTCTAGACCCATGGGCATGGCTTTGGTCTAGTCCCCATGGTGGCCTGTTCTGTGTCACAGTGAGAATCCTCCCAGTGAGGCCTGGATGATGCAGCCTCTGTGGCCTTCATTCTGGCATCACATGGCATTTTTATCCCTTTATACTGCGAAAATAACACAACCAGGGAGATTTGTTGATGCATGGTTATTGGGGTGACGCCTTGTGCTCTCTCCTGACAGAGTAGGGAGCTGGGAGCTGCTGCTAGGGGCCCAGTGGAAGAGACAGGTGGGAGGGAAGCTGGCTTCTCTGGCTCTTAGCTGGAGTTGGTGCTGTGATGGCTACTTGAGTCTGTGTCTACCTCCTACTAGACTGGGCCGGCCCTCTGTCCCCTTGGGATTCCCGCTCAGTGTTTATCTAGGGGTCATGTTGGGCTCTTACCAGAATAGGAGACAAAATCCACCTCCACACTCAAAAAAAACAAAAACAAAAAAAAGAACAACAACCTAGCCAACAGTACAAGCGTTTCATGCGCTCTTCTAGCTAAAGAATGGAAGAAAGCCAGAGTAAACTCATCCGGCATGGTGTCTTTCTGTCTTTCCTCTCCTCTCTGTCCCCATTTCTGGGTTCTTTTTCTGCACTGAGCTGAGAAAGGGGAAAGGAGAATCTCCAAGGAGCATAGGAATGCTGGCCCCAGAAGAAGAAGGAGCAAACACAGCAAAAGACTCACAAAACACATGATGTACATGTCATGAATGGTTGTTAAATTCAATGGATTTTTGCACAAATAGTTTTTCCCATGAAGGAATTTACATTGTAGGCAGGCTGTGCAGGTGGAGACACTTCCGCTCCTATAAACAGATGAAGCAAACCCTGTGCCTAGGGGGTCTGCAGGAGGGTCATGGCTCAGTGGAACAGAGTGTTCTTGGGGGTGAAAGATGCGCTAGCTTTGGTGGTGGAGTGGGGTCTTGTGTGCATCATCCCTAGACTGGTCTGAATTTGCAGCTCAGTGGTACCGTACTTGCCTAGCGTGTGTGAGGTCCAGCAGAGCAAGGAAAAAAGAAAGAAAAGCAAAACAAAAACAGGACTTTGAAGGGTTGCAACCAGTTAGGTTGAACCTAAATGAGTTTGAAAGATTCTTTCAAACTTTAAAGGGCCATATGTAGCCTATGCCTATGGTGCAGGCCTGTCACCCCAGCACTCTGGGAGGCTGAGGCAGGTTCACAGACAGCCTGGGCAACTTAGCAAGATCCTGTCTCAAAATCAAAACTAAAAATGGACTGGGGATGTAGCTCATTGTGAAGGTCCCAGACCTGGTTTCCAGTATCACAAAACCAATAGCCCCATATTCGTGCTTAGAAGCCCTTTCTGAGCAGCTATGATATAGTTTTCTAGAATCAAGAGATAAATCATAGTGCAAAGGCATTTGCTACGAGGTACTGCTGGAAAGAGCGGCTCCTGGCACTCCCTAGGGTGCTGGGGAGACCTCTGAGAGTGAGCTGCCACGGTGGTAGAGTCAGCACATCTTTATGGAGTGTTTGCTGTGTGCCAGGCACTGCTGAAGTGCAGACTGAGAGATTTTTCCCTTGGATTTCCTTAAGGCCAGGCTTTCAAAGGGAGGAGCTATTAGAGAAAGGGAGAGACCTTAGGACATTTCCTTAGCAAGGATTTGGTGGTGTGAACTGAGTGAAGAGTTTGTGAGCTCTCCCAGACTGCCTAGAGATGGATTCCTTTGCATTGAACACTGTTCTTTCTAGCTTAGATGTAAGGTATGGACGGGAGAGTGAGCTGGAACCTCACTCATCTCTAAGCCCTCCTTGGGTCAGAAGTTTATTCAGCTCTTCTCCCATGACCAGGCCCTTAGACAGGACCCCCATCCAGGGTGGGAGTGGGAACAGAAGGAGTTAAACAGATTCCAGGACACAACCCCGGGCTGAGGGTGAAGGTCAAAGTTTGCACGTTGTACGTCACTCGCTCCACCCCACCCTACGTGCTAAACTTAGCAACAGTCAGAATTTTACTCATCAGATCTCTTTTAGTGCTCATTGTTCTCCACATTTGGATTCTAAAGGCAAAACAAGAACTAAAGGTCCTTCCGGACTCTGACCCCCTGGTGCAGCCTTCTAGATCCTTCCTCTCAGATGGGCGGCTCCTACTGTGACAGCCTGGGCCAGCTGCTGGAGGAAGTTTTTAGGAGTGCTGGCCCCATTCCCCTTCCTCCTACCCTTCCCAGCTGGGTCATCTGCCTCCACCTGGTCACTTTCTGGCTCCTTGGAACCCCTTCCCCACTGGACATGCTGGCCCCTGACTGGCCAGGAAATACTGGCCACCACCTGTATGCTGGCTAAGGGATGTGTAGGTTCAGAACAAGGCTGGGCAGGCTGAGAAGCTGAGCTGCTCTTTGATGACTTTCCCATCTGTAAAATGGGATCAGTACTAACCCCAGGCGCCTTTGGAAGCCTCCATAGGTAACTATTATGTACTAAGTCCCTAGCACAAGACCTGGTGTGCAAAGGGAGCAGGGCGCACCGGAACTCTGACACTACTGTTGCTCTGGCCTCAACGGCCTCCCCAGGCTGAGCGCCAGCTTTCAGCTGCCCCCTCTTGGCTTCTCGTCCCTGTGTCCTCCACACCCTGGACCCTTCTCTCTGGAGGCTCCTCTGTTCATATCTCCTGTCTCCTGCCCTGGGCTCCTTCCTCTTCTTACCTACCAGCTCTTGCCCGGGAGGCCAGCTGGTGCCTGCCGTGTCAGTGACTCCTGAATCTGGACTCCTCCCAGTTCTGGCAGCAAACCTTTTGCCGAGACTGCTCTCCTGAGCTGCAGATGGAAAGAAGTGATTTTTACTAAAGGACCTCCAGCATCCCGGGCAGGTGCCCTCTTCCTCCCAACGCTAATCACCCCCTCACCGCAGTGGCTCAGGTGTTCTTGCAGGTGGAGGTGCCCTGTCTAGCCCCAGCAGGGAATCTCAGCCTGGTGGTCCCTGTCCCTCCTTGCCAAGACCACTTGGGCTTCCTTCCTCGTAGTCTGTTGGCCTCACTGTCCCCTGTGGCCCAGTCACAGCCTCTTCTTAGTTTGCTGCTTTCCATCCGCCTCCACAGGGAGCTTTCCAAACCGTTGGTGGCATCACGTCTCTAATCTTAAAGAATTCCCCATTTCCCCGGGTATAGCCCCGGCTTAGCATGAGTTCAGGGCCCTCTGAGTCCCCATAGGAAACCCCTAAGCCTTCACAATGCCAACCGGGCGCAGGCCCCTCAGTGGTCCGGCCCGCCTCCAACCACAGTGGCGGCTGTTGGTTCTCACCCTTGCTCTGCTCCCTGGGAGATTTTCCTTCTCCATGCGACTCACAGCTCTGTGGATTGGAGCTCAGGAGGGAAATCTCTGAACTCTGCAAGTGGAGGGCCTAGTGTGACTAGGAAGGCCACCTCTCGGGTACACAGAGGATGCCTCTGGAAGTGTGGGATCCAAGAGGGACCAAGAGGGACCCTCCAAATGTCCGGTGCAGGGCCGAGTTTGGCTCTTCCCAACTCACCCTCTGAAAGCTGTGTGGATTTTGTCAGACACTCTGGGCTGTGTGGCTGGACCCCTCCGCTGCCAGCATGCAGGGTCTCTGTGCCCCCACACTGTCTCTCTGCTAGGAAGTATTTCCACCTGTCAGGGCTGGGGCCATGGGTGGGTGGGACCACGGCGTAGGCAGAAGCAAAACAGAAGTGAGAAAATAATAATTAACAGATGTCAATTGTTAACAGTTTAAAAATGCTACCTACCCCATCCCGCCTCCCCCAGGGGAGGAGACCCAATAGTCACCTGACCCCTGAGAAGAGATTGTTCCCTAGCCAGCTTGAGACAGGGTTAGCTGAGAACTATGGATACCGTGGGTGTGTTGGGGACAGGGCTGGAGAGAGTGTCATTCCAGGGCCAGGAGTGACTTACTTTGATTCCCTGGAGTTTTTCTTGGAGTGAAGACAGTGAGTACTGAGCTAAAGGGGAAGGCGAGGGGGTATTTGGGGAGTGTCATAAGTGTGTCCCTTGTCCTGCTTCCCTCTGCCACCTAGATCCAGGCAGCTGTCCTCAGCCTGCATGACCACAGGACATGTCCCGCCTGGCTGCTTCGCTGCCTGGACCCCTCTCCTTCTCGGAATGAATGTTGCACTCTCACCTTAAATGTCTCCTTGGGGAGACCCTTCCCGACCACATATCCAAAAGGCTACCTCCTTTCCACTTGGCCTCTGCCTGTAATCTTGTTTTTCCTTTCATAGCATGTAGCATGCACGTGTGCACACAGGTAGGTGTGCATTTGGTTTTTTTAATCTAATGCTCTCTTTTATTTACAAAGCGATATATAAAATCCTCATGTAGACGTATACTTGCAGTATTCTATAAAATCGCATATGCCATCTTTCTCCTCAACTATGATTTCAGATTTGGACACCTTTTCTGATGTAAGCCAAAACTTAAGTTAGTCTATGGGAACAGAAGATGTTGAGATTTTATTAAGTACTTTACAGTGCTTGCACTGCCGAAAATGGGGACTGGGACCATCAGAGAGTAAGGGGAAGGGAGGAGAATGGACAGGTAGTAAAACCTGTTTCACCATCCTGGTCCTTATCCACAGTCTGCTTCAGAGATTCAGAGACTAAGCCAGTGACTAGGAACTTGAACGTGGACTGTCTTGAAAAGACATCTCTACTTATTTAAAAATGTCAAATGCTTGTTATTGTGTGTGTCCCTTTGGACTGAAAGCTTGTGAGTCAACTCTAGGTGGCATCCCACCATTGGCACCTGACCCAGGTTCTCAGCAAATATTTATTAGATAAATGCAGAAATGTACAGGAGACCAGACCCTGGATAAGAGGACTGACCATCTTTATTTGCCCGGGTTGAAGGGGGTTTCCCAGGACGAGGGACTTTCAGTTTTCAAGCCAGGATGTGTGATACTGTTTTACACTCTTGGCCTTGGAAGGAGTGAGGACAGACTTGTTCCTGAGGAGTATGGGTGCTTGGGGGTGTGCACAGGGGTGCCCAGATGGGTGGGCCGCTGCCCCTCACCTGGGTCATATTGCCTGTTTCATCCTTGCAAGCCCTGCCAGCCAGTGGCCAGTTGTTCTTATCTCCATTTTGCACGGGACTGGCTGGGTGTGCCTGAGGTCAACTCTGGATTGCCAGGCCCTTGCTAGGACACAGCGTGGCCAGACCCCAGCCAGGAACTGAGTGGTAGTGTCTCTTCCAGATGCGGCACTCTGGGCTCTTCTTCTTGGGAGCTGAGGACCCCCAAGGGTAGGCCGAGGTAGTGCATCTCCTTCGCCTCTAGGATCTCTGTGCCTCTTCTGCTTCCTAGCTGCAGGTTCTCTGCAGAGAGCAGCCCCCACCCCCTTCTCTCGCCCTCTGGGCCAAGGGTGATTGATTGTCCCTGTACCATCCCCAGTCTCTAGCTTAGGACAGCACGTGCCTTTAGCTTGTATCTGCTGCTCCTGGTGGTCTTGGGTCAGGTGCCATCTCCCTAAAGCAGCTTTCTAGACAGATATGGCGATTCCTGTCATAGCCCAGTGCAGAAGCTGGTGTCGTTCCTGGCATTCATAGGCCTGGGTTGGTGCCTGGCATGCTGAAGGAATCACACAGGTTTGTGGAATGAGGATTCACCCGAGAAGCAGGCCGTGTGGTGACAGAGAGCGCTGGAATAGATGAGGGCCAAATCCAGGCTGCTCCACTTGCTCGCTGACTCCGGGCAAGTCGGGTCATTTCTGTGAGCCTCAGCTTCTTCGTCCATAAGGTAGGGAGGTGAACATCTCTCCCTTCTGGGATTTCTGAGAAAGCAGGAGCTTATTTGAGGGGTTCAGTATAGTGCCAGGCATGTAATATGCCACAATAAATATGAACCCATCTCAGCAAGTATTAATTTTTGCCACATGGAGAGAGTTGGAGTTTGGAGGGAGGTACGTCATTGTAAACAGGCCCGCCTGGGTGACAGCGCTGTGGCGAATTGTTCTCTTCCCTTTCAAGGACATGGATGAGGCAGGGAGATCCTGGTTTGGGGGCCAGCCCCTCTGTGAGGGGTCTGTATTCCTGACCCTCCCCCTCGGGACTAGATGTGCCCGTTTGCCAAGATAAGGATGAACCCTTCCAGGCTGTGACCCTTTTCCTGTCCCAGAGGGTCTCCCTCATGACCAGCCCGGCCTCTACTTCCATAACTGGGAGGCAGGTACCACTGAGGCCACTTCCTCCCATCTTACAGAGGAGGGAGCAGAGGCTCAGAGAGATGCAGTCCTTCGCGTGGGAGCACACAGCTGGCAGCAGCGCTGATGTGGCTGCCCCAGAGGGGCTAGTCTTTGCGTACCTTTTGGTTTGGGTTCTGTAGGAGTTGGCTGTGGAGTGTGTGCTCTGTTTGGGCTAAAAAGGTAGTACAATCAAGAAGGACTGTGGGATTTTTTTAACCGTGTGTGTGTGTGTGTGTGTGTGTGTGTGTGTGTGTGTGTGTGTATGCAATATACAGTGGTTACTAGCAGTTTCTCTTAAAACTGGGTCACCTGGCTGTCCCGATGGCCATCTGTGGGCCTGCAGCAGTGGGCCGGGAAGTGCACAATCCGACAGTTCTCTCTGGCTGCCTGCTTCTAGTGGGTCCTCTTTTCTTTTCCTTCCCTTCCTGGCTCTTGCTGGCATTTGCATTTGTCATCCCTGATGGGGCTGGAGCACACAACAGGGTGTGGACCCTGGGAGCTAGCTACCTCTGAGGAGCTAAGGCTGCTAACAAGGGCAGGTGGAGTTTTAATTCAAGGCCAGACAAGTGGCCCCAGGGAGATGTCTAGACAGTGCTTGGGGCTTTTAGAAATGTTAATGTCATCTGAAGGGCATCCATTGGCCCTGCAGCGGTTAATGAGCCTCTGGCCTGTGTTAGGCACTAGGCAGCCCCTGAGGCTATAGACACCTAGCACACAGGCTGTCCTCAGAGAGCCTGCATTTCAGGAGCGGAAGGTCTTCTCAAACTCGTAAAAATGAAAATGAGAAGCCTTTTAGTAGAGGAAATGGTGTGAATGAAGCTGCTGGGTTGGGGGGACCTCAATGAGAATCCTCCCCAACCTTGGAGATTTTTAAATTATTATTATTTTAAAGCAGGAAGGTGTTTGTTGAGAAAGTAAAGCTCTCCATGGGAGGAGAGGAGATCTCCAGTGAGGATCCCACCTTGGAGATTTAGAGGGTGATTCTGCCTTCCTTCCCTCCCCAGATGAGAGCCAGGCTAGAACTGAGACCTGCCCCAAAATGCTGACGGTCCTAAGAATTTAACAAGGAGGAGTGCTGGCTTTGGGGACAGGGTGCTCTCATGTTTTTAATTTCTGAAGACTTTCAATGTGGTTTTTTAAAAATAGACTTTAGTTTTTAAAGCAGTTTTAGGTTTTTAGGAAAATTGAGCAGAAATTACAAAGAGTTCCTGTATATTCTTCATTCCCACATATGTACTATCTCCCCCGCCGTGAACATCCTGTACCACATACGCGCGCGCGCACGCACACACACACACACACACACACACACACACATCATAGTTTAGTAGTAGAGTGCTTGCCTAGTGTACACAAAACTCAGGGTTCAATCCCTAGCAGTGTGAAATAAATGACAGAACAGCCCAAGTACTTTAAAACAATAGCATATTTCATTTTTATTTATTTAAAATAAAATCAAGCATTATAGTCTAAGGCTGGGGATGTAGCTCAGTGGTACAGTGCATGCCTAGCATGTGCAAAGCCTGGGTCACCATGTCTCCAAGCATCTCCCCTCCTATTGCCAAGCAGTTGACCAGATGTCCTTTTCAGGGAGGTCCCTAATTTATTCCACCAAGCGCCCTCGGATGGGAGTTTCATTTTCCCCGCCCCACATTCAGAGGCACGTAGACATCCCTATACATCTGTTCTCATGTACTTGTAAGAGTTGATCTGATGATAGCAGGTCAAGGAGGGGTATGAATGTGAAGTGGTCATCCCACGGGATTTTGCTTCCGATACGCAGTGCCTGCTTGCCCTTCACAAAGGTTGTGGCCATTCATACTTCTGACAATGGTGTGTGAGAGTTGTGGGTCCTGATTTTCTTGGGTGGACCCCCGCAGCAGAACCCAGCCAGCAAGGGGAGGTACTTGGTGGGTGTGTTTTTCTCAGTGCGGCCCTGCGCGTTTATGCGTATGTATATAAGAGATCTGTAGAATACACTTAATTCTGTTTAAAGAATTCTTTGAAAAATCATTTATCCTTTGGCAACTTGCTGCTTTTTTCTCAGTAAGAGAGTTTGGCAGTCTTTCCCAGTCTGGACGTGAACTTGGCCTTGCTACTGCTCTCTGCTGCTTAGAGCGTTCTGTGGTCGGAGGTTGATCTAGCTGCCCTCTGAGGGTATTTTGAGGCCCTTTTGGTGTTTCAGGGAACATCCTCTGGGGTCTCTTAGGGCTCAGGGGCCAGGCAGAGTCCTTCAGTCTGGAGAAGTCCTGCTGATTACAAAAATGATCATTGCTGGGAATCCTGCTGTCGTTATTCCTGCAGTGCTGCTGGAGCGGAGTCATGCTTGGGCCTTGAACTTGAGTCTGGCTCTTCTCTCTGCTCTTCTTAAGTCCTATGTGGGTGCAGAAAGTCTGCTGACGTTGTGCTCCCAGCTGAGGGAGATGATGGCTCTGGGCCCCTCTGAGCACAGGGAGTTGCTGCAGTGATTCCTGCCCTGTCCTGCTGTCCTCACCGACCAGTTCATGTGAGCCCTTCTCCCCCAATTCCAGTGGTCTGAGGCAGATGCACCTGCCAAAGTGGCAACAGATCCTGCGTTCCTTGGAAGGTTGGCTCCAACACTGAGACATGGGATCCCCCAATGAGATCTTTCCCAGCCTTGAAAGAGCCTTTGTTGGGTGCTTAGGTTTGCCTAGGGCATGATGGTGTTGGGTGACAGAAAAGATGCAGTAAGTGTTGGTGACTGTTCCTGGGCCTGAAATGATGGCTAGAGTTGGCCACGAGGTCTGAACAAGGCCAGAGATGGTTCTCAAGCGGAGTCTGTAGGACTTAGCAAAGGACGGAGGTAGGGCTGATGTAGGGGACCCAAGAAATACAGATTTCCCTTCTCCCTCGGGTCCCTCTCTCCCAAGCAATGCACCTTGGGGGCACTGAATGCAAAGAGCAATCCACTGAGGGACAATGAACACGTGAAGAGGCTTTGGGAAAATGGCCTCTGGCTCCAGGGAGTTAGGAGAGCCTGGCCAGCTTGTAGCAGGGAGGTGGGGATGGAGGTTGATTGCCCGGCAGAGAGGGCTTGGTGCCTGGATCAGAGAAGTGGCTGGAGACATCTTCTCATGCTGCATTCGGGCGCATCCTCATGGCGCCCTTTCTTCTTGGGTAATTGATGGTGCTTTCATTTTTCCCAGAGAGCAGGCGTCGGTGGGTACGGCGGGGTGGCTCTGCAGGCACAGGGCAGACAGTTGGAGCCCATTCCAGCCTGCCTTGGCAATTTATCCCCTGTCAGCCCTGTTCTTTTGGGACATAAAACACGTTCCTTGGGAGGAGGCAGAGACTGTGTAGGACTTTGCTCCAAGGGGTTGTTTTGGGATCTGCTGGAACAATTGGACTATGGGAATGGGCTTGGTCCTCTGTTTGGAAGCTGAGGCAGGCAGGCGAAGAAGGAGGCTTCCAGAAGGTCAGGGTGCATTAGCCAGCACAAGCCAGAATCTGATTCCAGGATGTAAAGTCTGAGCTTTCCTCCTCAGCCACCACCTGCTCTTTACCAGGGCTCCTGGGATCTACAGTCTCTGGGTGGAACCTGGCGTGCTGAGAACTGGAACAGGGAAAAAAAAAAGTGTACACACATCCCACCTTTATTTTCACTAACCTCTAATTACAATTCCTTCCCTCCCAAATGTAGGCGAGAAACCACAGTGTCACTAGCTCTCCCACAATTTTGTGGAAATCACAGAAATCGCCGGAGCTCTCATAACATAGGAGCGTGGCTGTAGATCTCTTGAGATAATGTTTCTGTTCATCACACTTCAAAATGACAGTAGTTATTAGACGTAGATCTTGCTATTTAAGGCATTAGTAAAGAAGCACATACAGTGCTATGGCACTTTTTTAAAGAAGGTATTTTTGATAGCCGTATTTCAGTGTAATTGGTTTCCTTTGAAATCTCTGGTATTTTATTCATTTAAAAAGGGTTTTTTTTTTTTTTTTGAAAAGGGGTCCTTAAGACCCTTGGAGGCCAAAAGAGTCCACAGTACCAAAAAAGGTAATAGAGTCCTGCCAAGGTCCAGGGAGGGACAGCGTGGCCGGGCCCTCAGACTCTTCTGGCCACCTTCAGTGACAATAACCAGCTGCTCTGCTATCACAGGGCTGAAGGCTGCATGGAGTGTGCCTTGCCCCTCTGCCCAGCTCTTTGTGAATGAGGACCCTGCCCCTGGGAACCTGCGGGTAAGGGCAAGCGAGTGAGACCCGCACACAGACGGGCCGTGCAAGGGGACAGGGCAAGGGGACAGAGCGAGGCCCTTCTTACCGCACCAGCTGCCTGCCTGTGGGGGAGGACGCCTTGGATTTGAGTCTGGAGAATTCTGAAAAAAGAAACCCAGAGAAGGCAGAGGGAACAGACTGAACAACAGGTGGGTCAGAGGCTAGGGAGCTTTGTGTGTTGGAACAGGGGTGGGTTCACCTGAAAGGTAGGGAGAGAGTCCAGAGGGAGGCTGGGAAAGGATCCCTGAAGGCCAGGAGGAGACCCTGGGCCTGTGCCCACATCCCTGGGACTGTGTATGGCTTCCGGGAGGTCAGCTTTGGGCTCAAGGAGGGATGATGCGAGAGACCCGGACCAGTGATGAGAATCTGATGGAGGGTGTGGAGTGTTGGCCTGAGCCCAGACTGAGGAAGCTTGTGTGACCAAGGAGGGCGTCATCCCCCCTGCGGAATGAGGGGAAAGGCCTGGAGGCGCCGCCCCCAGGTGCAGGGGATGACTAGCTGGGTTTGGATTCTGGCTCTGCCTTTTCTGTCTGAATGGCTTTGGGCACATCCAGTAAGTTCCTGAATTCTTTGGCCCCATCTGAGACCTGGTGATAAGAACCCTGTCCCAAAGGGCTGTTGTGAGTGTGAGGTTGGTCACGTATCTGGAACTCAGCACGTAATAGTAGGTAGTAGTCGGGGAGCTGTGGTTATGTTGTTATTGCTGTCATGGGGGTGGGGGGAGTGGAGCCCGGGGCCTTCACACAGATTTATCTCACCAGCTCATTTTGAATTTTTGATTTTGAGGCAGTCTCTCTGGGTCACTAAATTGCCCAGGCTGGGCTTGAATTTGCAATCCTCCTGCCTCAGCTTCCTAGAGTTGCTGGGATCACAGGCCTGTGCCTCCAGGCTGATTTGGAATTGTGTTTATTACCATAACAATCAGACACATCCTGGTAACTTGTTATAAAGGAGCGGGATGCAGGGAAAGAGAGGCCGAGTTCAAGGTTTCAGATCAACACCAAAGCCTGGGCCTGCGTAGCTGGCCCTTGAGGACAGGTCACATGCCCTGGTGCTGTCTTCCCTGTTGTCCCAAAGGCTTTTCCCTCCTCTGTCCTTACCTCCTCCACCTGGTGTTGCTTTAGCAAGGCCTCCTCTGGCCCTCAAGTGTAGCTCTTCATTCCGGGAAGGATCACACAAAAATTCCACCTCAAACTGGGGGCCTAGCTCTGTGGTTAAAGTGTTAGTCTCTCAAGCTCAAGGTTTGATTCCCCCAAACCCTGTAATCTGGTTGTGTTGGTGCACACCTGTAATCCCAGAGCTCAGGAGGCTGAGGCAGGAGAATTGCTTTGAGTTTGACAGCAGCCTCAAAATAATAATAATAATAATAATAATAATAATAATAATAGTAATAATAATTACATCTTCTAATGGCTCTGATGGTTCCTAACCCAGTTCTTTCCTTCCAGGAGACCTCAGGGTCAGACAGGTGTGGGGATAACAGAGGGCTCAGAGAGTGACACTAGGGACTCCGCTTTGGTTTGCAAGTTTCAGAGCAGGAAGCATGTAGACTGTAGACGGCTGTCCCAGTGTGAGTGAACTAGGGTGGCCTTGGCTGAGCAGGGGCATCCTTGGCAAGCTGACCACGGATGAAGCAGGGGTTTTGACCCTGGGATTCACCGGAGCAGGTTCACTCTGGACCCTGCACACACCGAGGCTGAAACTTGGGGTCTTGGGATTTTGGGCACCTTTTTACACTCACCCATGCACTGTGCAGCTTCCCTGCCTCCCAGGACTAGGTGTTGCAGCTGTAACGGCCGAGGGATCACGCTACTCGTGGAGGGGGAGCCCACTGACGG
The DNA here is from genome assembly GCA_004027205.1 of Ctenodactylus gundi. NCBI lineage: Eukaryota > Metazoa > Chordata > Mammalia > Rodentia > Ctenodactylidae > Ctenodactylus > Ctenodactylus gundi. The sequence goes on from PVKB01001262.1 coordinate 100,321, forward strand.
TGGGGAATAAATTTGGCTTGTTTTGTAGAGCATGCAGAAGCATATTTGGGGGGTTTAATCTTCCTAATAAATTGCTCTCAGATTGTGCATGATTAAACCCCCGGAAAATTATGAGCACGCTGGGAATAGAGACCTCATCGGGAAGGTTTGGCATAAGCAACACAATAAATGTGGCTTCTAAATTGGGTCAGGGAAGCCTGCAGGACCGTGAGAGGACATCCCCACAGCCCTCCCCAGGCCTATAAACTAGTCATGCACACAAAGAGGGCCTTGTGCTCCCTTCAGCTGGGGGCGGTGTCTTTGCCCGCTGACTGTCCCCACCCTCCCCCATTCCCACCTCTGCAGACAGAGCTGGTGCCTGGTGAGGCTTTTCACTTCTGTTTTTGTTACCTGGGTATCTCAGCACCTCAGGCAGGTGGGTGGACCTTTCAGCAACAGAGATGTAGGTTAGATAGGAGGAAGGACTTCCTGACTGTCCGGGAGGTGGTGTGAAATCCTGGAGTGGACTACCCAGGGATTTCAAGGAGACTGTTTTCTATAGGCATTCAGGACCTGGCAGGCCTTTCCCCATGGTTGCCTTGGGATAACAGTAGCCAAGACCTTAGCAGCTGGTCTCCTTCAGGACCATTTGGGGAGGCTTTGCACCTTCAGCCTAAGAGGTCCAGCTCCTGTTCTCTGAGACTAAATCCTCACTGTCATGTAGCCATTTGGCATTTAGAAGAGAGATGTCAGGTTAGGTCTCTGCTCTGGGGCCTGGTCTTGAAGCTGCCTCCTCTGGGAAGCCTTCCGTGATTTCTCTCTGTCGTTGTCAGTCAGAATCAGTTACTCTTCCTCATATGGTTTTCTACATTAGAATCTGATCTGAGCATCCTTGTGGGAACCCGAATGTCCCACCAGACTGTCAACTCTCTGAGGATTGGCTGTGTGGTAATCCTTTTGGGGCCATACCATGTTGGCAGAGGCCCAGCCAGAGGAATAGCTGTTCACAGCAGGGTAGGCAGGAAGCCAAGTGAGTGAAGGAGGGTGGAGCTAATATGTAGCCTTCTAGGTCACGACCCAGGGACCTGCCGCTTCTGGGTCAAGTCTCAGTGGTCCGCCCCGTCCAGCCAGGCCCCGCTTCTCAGCAGCACATGGTTCCATAGGTATTCCATCACATCCAAATACATGAAGATTTGGGGTACAGTCCAGATCAAAACCATAACACGGTGCCAGGATGTGCCTGGAATTTCAAATGCCAGCTCTTGGGAAGGCCCCCCTGCATCCCAGGACAGGCACCCGAGGGCCTGGATCCCCAGTGACAGTGGCAGGAATCGGGGCTCCCAGGTAGGAGCTAGCTGCAGAAGAGGAGGTGCGGAGGTTGAAGCCCCAGCTGGCCACAGCTGGCCCTCACCTTTCCGTTCACGGCATTTTACCTTTTGAACTTTTCTCTCTGGGCCTGCTAATGTCATCTGATTCTGCAGGTCTTTGGACGGGGATGAAATGGCCTTGAGATTACACTAAAGCCCTACCCTGAGCCACCATGCTAACCCCTTATGCACAGAAGGGCCAGCCCCATCCTAACAAGCCTGGGCAGGTGCAGCCTCAGTGAGCAGCGTGGAAGGGAAACATGCAGGTTTGAGGCTGTTGGTGGTGGGGGTGGGGGTCACGATCAGCACCCTACCCTGGTAGCCTGGGGAGGAGAAGCCTTCTCTGGGGAGAGCAGCTCGACCCCAAGGGAAGGGTGCCTGGTAGGTCCAGCATTGGGGGCAGTAGATGGGGGCAGCAGGAGAAGACAGGGGACAGCCCTGCAGTCCTGCTTAGCCTCGTCCCAGTCTGGGCGGGGTGACACTCTTCTTCTGTGTTCCCCTCCATCCGTGGCTGGGCTGCTCTCTGCTGGCAGAAGCCTCAGAGGCCCTCCAGGCCCCTGCGCCAGGAGAGCCAACATCAGGCCCTGTTGTGTCAGTGCTGTGTGCGTGTGTGTGTATGTGTGTGTGTGTGTGTGCGCGCGCTCGTGTAGAGGAAGCTGGGGAGGTGACTAGGGTAGGGGCTGGCTGCACAGGCAGGGCCAGATGCAGGCAGTCAGTGCCTCTGGAGGTCAGCAGGTGGAGAAAGAGATGGGTGAGACCTGGGGGGTCACGGGCCGAGGGCCACTCATTAGATGGCACTAATTCTGGGCCTAAAAATAATCCCAGGCTCTGAATAGCTCTTTGGAATTTTCCAAGCTCTTTCAGACCCACAGCTCTCTGTAGCCTTCAGCAGCCTGCAAGAAAGTGAGTTCTATCTTTCTTTCACCACCAGAGAACATGGAGTTCTCAGGCAATCGGTGAAGGGCTTGAGGCTAGCTAGCAGTGGAAACAGAACCATAGCCCTGGCCTCGCTGGCCACAGGCTGGAGCTACCTCCCGTAGACCTGTGCACTGGCCTGTGCCGGGACTGGGCCCACAGCATTGCACAAGAGAGGTGTTGTATTTGCCTTCAGGGGAGAAGGCCACCTACGAGAGAGATCAGGACAGGAGGAACAGATACCGGGAAGACAGAGATCGGATGGGGTGACAGAGGTGATGGGACATTCCGAAGATTGCCTGGGGTGGGGGGAGGACTTTGGAGCTGGTCTTGCTGCAAGAAGGATGTCTGAAGGAGCCGGGTCGGGCTCAGGGAAGAGGCTGTCCTGTGCATGAAGACAAGAAAGTGGAAAGCCAGAAAGCCAGGCTGCTTGCAAAGCCGGAAATGCCCAGCCGTAGGCATCCCTGCACTGCCAGGCACGCATGCAGCACAGTAAAGGCACACTGGAGAACCCTTCCAAGGACAGTCCTGTCCAGAGGACTTTTGGAGGGAACTAGCCCCCTTTCTGTACCCTAGAAGTGACCCCTCTCCAGCTCTGTCCCTCAGTGGCCTCTTCTCCTGGCCAGCCCTCCGCTCTACCTGCTTTTACCCCCCTGCAGCATAAGATGGCAAAGTGACTGAGAAAAACAATCAAAGGAAGAGAGGTGGTTGCCACGGAAACTATAAAGTAGAAACAGAAACTTTCAGGAGCAGGAAGGGGGAGGAGAGCAAACCTAGTGGCTGTGGGCGGTAGGGGGAGTGCAGAGGGGGAGGTCTGGCCAGGCTGCTGGGATGCCCTGTGAACCCCAGCCAGCAGACCTGTGCTTCTGGGAGCAGGCTGGGGGTGTGTGTATCATGTGGCTTCTCCCCAACCTGGGTGCTAGGACCTGGTTGCTGGGGTGAGGGAAGCTACCTGTGATCTAGGGCCCTTGTCTTCTGCCCAGATCCCTGCACGGTTCTGACCTGGTTCTGAGCCTTGGGCCACACTGCCTCTGGGAACATCCAGAACTTCCCTGCAGGTCTTTGCACAATGATGTCTTGATTCCACTGTTCTAACATGTAAAAATGACGTGACCCAGCACTAGACCGATCGCCAGGCAGCTGCCTATGTGTTGCCTCATTCAAGTCATGTGATGATCCTGGGAGGAAGATATCCGTCGTCCACAGAGCAGGGAATTCACACCCAGTGTGCACAGGGACTTGCCCGTGTTACACAGCTGAAGGGCCCCTGAGATTGTAACATACGGGCAGCCTCACCCTGTCAACCTGAGTGCTTCCTGGGACACTGGGTTTTGGAGTGGGTAGCTCAGCTTAGAGCCTCCTGGTCATTCTAGTCCAGCTCATCAGTAAAACTTTCCCCATGGAGCTGCTGTTTGCTCCTGTATAATCCTTGAGAAGCTGCTTCTCTCTGAGGCTTGATATCCCAATTTGTAAAATGGGCATAATAATAGTTTAACCTCTGCTGGAGACCCTTGAGACAACTCAAGTCAAGCGCTAGGCGTGTTCCTACCATATCCCATTCTGTCTGCTGGAGGAGGGAGGTGAGAGCAGCTACGGCCCTGCCCACTTAGCCCCTGACCTGAGACTAAAACCTGCTCAAGGCTTGGATCTGAAATAAGCCCCGAGTCCCACACTGCCTTGGGGGCCTGCTCCCAAATCGTAGCCAAGCTTTCCATTTCTCCAGGGAGAGACCCAGCGAGCCAAATGCATTAAATGGCAGAAAAGCAGTGTGCTGCCCATGAGAGAATGGGAGGAATGCACTTGATGGGCCTGATGTCACCAAAGCAGAAGCACCGAAACCTGCAAGCAGGAGCACGAGAAAGTCCTGCAGCGTGGCTTGCTTGGCATGGCTTTGCTGAGAGCCCAAGGACTTCATGATGCCTGGAGACCCAGGGATCAGACAGGCTCTGAAGTACACGTAGGTGTACAAAGCTTTCCTACGGACACCACCGCGACATCCATGTCCTTCCTAGTTGGAAGCACCCAGGTGACTACGCCAGGTCCTGGGGACTAGAGTTCCAGGCAGACAGGGACTGGACCCTCAGGGAGAGCACTGTGTGCCAGGAGAGGCAGATGTGGGAGGAGTCACTGAGAATGTCAGTTGCTGCACAATGCATTGGGCTCCCTGGAGGACAGGAGCAGGGATGAGAAGGAAAGGATGCAGAAAAGTGTGTGTGTGTGTGTGTGTGTGTGTGTGTGTGTGTGTGTGTGTGGTGGGGAGCGGGCTGAGTTTGGAAAGAAAGGGGCTGACTTTTCTGGAAAAAAGAGAGAAGAAGGTGGTCAGGGAGTTTGGAAAATGTAAATCAGAAGAGTAGCAGCCAGGGCGGGTAATCCTAGCACTCTGGGAGGCTGAGGCAGGAGGACCACAGATTTGATCCCAACCTGGGCAACTTCGCGACTTGGCAAGACCTTACCTCAAAATCAGAAGTAAAAATGGGCTGAGGAGGTATCTCAGTGAGAAGGCCCTGGCCTCGAACCCCAGTACCACAAGAAGAAAATCAAGGCCTGGAGGCCCAGGGTGGCTGGGACAGAGGGCTGTTTTTCAAATGTTGACTCTGGCTGCTTAGTGAAGAGTACGATCTGCAGACCCGAGAGGAGGTGGGGGGACAGTTAGGCCTGTGGGAGTCTTCAGAGCTCACGCTGGTGATCCTTGGCCTTGCCTGATGCCAGGAAAGGTGGAAAAAAGGAGGTAGACATAAGCTAAACGCTGGAACTTGTAAGATTCAGCATCTAGAAAGTCTGCCTCATGCCTTGTGTCTCAGAGCTGGGAATGATGGGAGCAAAGACTCGAAGGTAGTGGGGGTGGGAAACAGGCAGGTGTAGGGAGAGGAGTCAGGCAAGGTTGGGGGGCTGGGTGAAATCCTATGAGCAGTACCCTGGCTTAGGACCAGAGGCCAAGGCTGCAGCCATACTGCTACAGGGTTACAAATGGCTTTATTGTCTTGGCTTTTAGAAAGGAATTGGCTGGTTATTTACCTAGGAACAGGTGAGGGAGATGGCTCGGGACAACATGGGTGACCAGCAGCAACCAGGCCATGGAGGTTGAGTTTTTGCCACTCATCAGTGCTTGTGCCAGGAATCAGGCAGAGTCTTAGTGCCCACCTCTTAAGTCATCACAAAGACAGGCATACTGCGACCCCCGTGGCACAGGTCTGTGATCCCAGCACTTTAAGAGGCTGAGGCAGCAGGACCTCAAGTTTGAGCCTAGCTGGCCAATTTAGAAACTTAGAGAGACTCTCATTCTGAAAAATTGAAAAAAATATTAAAAAGAGCTAGAGTGTAGCTCAGTGTGAAAGCCCTGAGTTCAGTCTTCAGTACTGAAGAAAACAAAATTTTAAAAAAAGAAGAAGAAGAAAGAAAGAGAAAAGAGTCATTGATACTGCCTGGCAGAGAGTAAGTGTGGTTTTGGGTTAGTAAGCATGTGCCATGTGACTTTGGCAAGGCTTGCCCCTCTCCGTGCCTCAGTTTTGCCTGGCAAGACCATCTGTGCCCTTCAAGTGAAGGCTGTCTAACCTCCTGTGCCAGCAGTGTCCAGCTCCTGAGGGTGGCCAGAGCCCAGGATGAAGCTGGCAGTGTTGCCTCTGATGGGACTGTGTCCCTCAGCCCTGTAAGGAAACACCATACACGCCTATTGGAGCCATGAAAGGATATTTTCATGAGCCCGGGACCTGAGAGAGTCAGAGGGCACAGACACAGGACAAAGGGTGTCAGTGAGAGCTGTAGCCTGGCCTCAGCTGACCTACCAGTCCCAGAATCCAGACCACATCTGGGGAGCCCAGGGAGAGAGGCGGAAGCTGTAGGCTTCCCTGTGGCCAGGACTGCCGATTGCATCCTGGACCTCAGTTTGCCCTTCTTACCTTGAAGTTGACAATCCCGGCCTGCGTGCCACACCCAGGTGCTGAGAAAGAGAACAGGCGGCAGTTTGGGAATGGCAGATTCCTGTCTGCTGGGGGCTTCACGCACAGCTGAAGAGCTAAGTGGCTCGTGCGGCCCACAAATTACCTGCTTCAAAATTACTGTGGCGGCACATGCCTGCAATCTCAGCTATTCTGGAGGCAGGGGCAGGAGGATCACAAGTTAGAAGCTACTCTGGCAATTTGGTATGGTCTCGTCCCAAGTAAAATGTAAGAAAACCTGGGGGGTGCTGGGAATGTAGCTCAGCACTCCTAAATTCAATTTCCAGGACAAAAAGGTAAGGCAAAATCACCCGTGGGCCACCCACTGCTATGTGAAAGTGTAGATTCTTGGGATTTTCTGCAGACTGACTAAACCTGACTGTCCAAGGTGGGCCTGAGCACTGTAAAGACCATCGAGTCTGGTGTAGGTAGACTTGCCCCTCTTCATTCCCGTGAGGAAAGTCTGCATATTGTCCGCCTTGTACCTGAAACATCACACATATTTTGGGCCAGAAGATGGAGTGCTCGTGTGGTCTTGCCTTCCAAGACTTATTTTAGGCTAAAACCTGCATGTCAATACATTACCTTGAAGTTTGACCACGAAGGTTCCCTGCTCTTTCTTTCTTTGTACTAGGGTTGTGGAGGTGGGAGGAGGCCTAAAGAGGGAAGGGAGGCTGGCCCAGGTCGCTCAGCAGACCTGGACCCTGCGCTGAGTACTTCCTGGGCACAGCCTCCTCCGAGAGACCTTGGAGTTGCAATGTAGGACTTCAGGCCTGAAGTGCTTTCTTGGCTAGTGGAGCCTGGAACAAGGACTTTGTTGGAGGGCACCACAGGCCGGCAGAGGGCAGCACTGCTGCTGGTTCCAGCACCTGCTGCTGGTCCCAGGCTGCTCTGTTGAAAGCTGAGGCTGGGGTGGGCAACTGTGGACACATTTAAGTGGGTAAATATGACAGAGGGGTACCAGGAAGACACTGTAAACTCAAGGTCAGAGGAAGCAAGTCCAGACAGTTCCAAAACCACCTTCCAGCTTCCAGGGAATGGGGTAAAGAGGAGAAGAGAGGTTTGAGGTGTCCAGGGTGGTGTTATAGAGGCCTCTGATGCCCAGGCTGCTTCCCCAGGGGTTTCAGGGCCCTGGGACCATTTTAGGGCCATTGCTCATGTCATGCTTTCAGATACAGATCAGCCAGAAGCCAGCCTCCCAGCCCCTAATCCCAGGATTATGGTAAGATGGCACATGGGAGGAGCCAGGAGCCCAACTCCCAGTCCCGACTTCCCCACCGGCTTGTCCTTACTGTGCGTGCAACAGCTTTACCTCCTTCTGGGAGCTGAGAGAGGACGCTGGTGCCCTAGCGACCCTGGGCCAGTCCCTAGCCAGCTGGTTCGAGGGAGGCCTGACCATAGATCTCTAAAGGCCTTCTGCAATTTCTAGTAATGGGAACACAACTTTCAGTCAGACTTTCCAAAGGAAAGGGCCTTGTTCGATTAATAATGGGTTCTTTATCCCCAAAGGTGTGCCTGAAGAGGCGGAGCAAATTTTGCTTAGCCTCTTACCTCTTTGCCTGTGGTCTGGAATCATTCCCCTTTCTATCCCATATGTTAATCATTAGTCACCAGGAGAGCTTCATCTGGGGAAATGGACAAGGCCCTAGCTACTGGGGGCTGCTGATTTCCAGGATGACCTTGACCTTGTTTTCCTTGGCCCCAAACTTTGAGCTACTTCCTGTTTGAGCAGGCGCAGAATTTGTATGGCTGCAGCCCTTCCTCCTCCCCTGGTAGAATTCCCAGACTAAGTTCTGTCCTGGGTGGGGCAGGGCCCCTTTGTTTTTACCCTGAAGGGGAATTGAGGGGTGAAGGTAGCAGGAGCTGTGTTCGATTTCTTCCTACAGGGCTTTAGAATGCCACCTCTAGGTTGGCTGGGATCCTCAGGAGAGAACTCTGACTCTGGAAGGCTGGTTCTTCCTCTAGCATCATCTATAGCTCCCACTTCTGTTCTGAACTGAGAGCGGAGGCTCTGATGTTAATGTCCAAGGGCCTTGAAAGAGGACCAGGCCGGCCCCTTTTTTTAGGGGCTGGGACCATGCACAAGAAGAGACTGGATCAAAGGCAGACAGCAAACAAAGGCATTTATTCATCCATTCATTTATTCACTGGGTGCCTACTTCATGCCTGGAGCTGGGATGGTTTTCTGACCTTTTCATGGTGCCAGGCTGCCGTGTGGGCACAAACCCCTTGTCTGCCTTCCACATGTCACATGGAGGAAAGCCCAGGTCCAGAGAGGTGAAGCCGTTAGCCTTGGTCACACTGATGCCCTTTTGGAAAAAGAAGAAAGAGAACATAGAGCCCAGTCCTTTGTCCCCCTGTGTAGGGGCTGTGACTAGGGCTGAGGCCTCTGCCCCTTACAGTTCGGTGCAGACAGTAGGGAACATCTGGGTATACAGATAAGATAGTTGGGGAAAATCAAACAGGGCGATGGGATACTTGGGGCAAAGGTACCTGAGATAAGGCAGCCAGGGAAGGTCTGCAGAGCCAAGCCGAGGCCTGCATAACAGGAAGGAGAGGCCATTGAGGACCTGGGGTTAGTGTGGAGGAAGGGGAAGGAAGAGTGAAAGCCGAGGCCCCTGGGCAGGGCCCTCCCTACGTGGCCGGCTCAGGGTTGAAAATATTCAGCTGAGTTTCCCACTGGTTGAGCCTGGTGCTCCCCAAACGAGCCGCTGGAAGGCTCTTGTAAGAATATAGGTTCCTCAGCTGGATGTGGTGCCACGCACTTTTGAGCCCAGCACTGCGGGAGCCTGCGGCAGGCGGATCGTGAGTTTGAATCCAGCTTGGGCAATTTAATGACTTAGCAAGACTTTGTTTCAAAATTTAAAAAAAAAAAAAATCCCAGGTTGGGGGAATGAGCTGGGAACCAAGATATAAGCCCTAGTTCAATCTCTAGTGCTGAAAAGAAAATGAAAATAAAAAGAAGAAGAAGAAGAAAGAGGGGCTGGAGAAATAGCACAGCAGTTAGCGTGCTTGTCTAGCAAGTGCAAGGCCCTGAGTTTGAATCCTCCCCACCTCATAAGTTGGGTGTGGTTGTGTACACTTGTAATCCCAGCGCTTGGGAGGCTGAGACAGGAGGATTGCTGTGAGTTACTGGCCAGCCTGAACCAGCTACCTAGTGAGTTCAGGACTAGCCTACTGGACTATAGAGTGAGACTACACCTAAATAAAAAAAGAATATGGATTCTTTGGCCTTCTTCCCCAAACCCCCAAAACTTGAACTCCAGAGTGCAGGGAAAGGGCCCTGAAATCCTGGAAGCTGTACTTGAATGTTGCCAGGGTTATCCAGGGTCACCAGCCCAGCCCCATACCCGTAGGCCTGCCTCATGGAGCCAGCCCCTCCTTTCGTAGCTATAGAATGAGAATCCGAGAGTAGTCGTGACCCATCCCAGGTCGCCCAGCCACACCGGGATACACAGCGACAGGTCTAAGCCTCTGGCCCGCGTCACCTGCCAGGATCTTGTCCTTACTACTCCCCTGGTCCCTCTGGAGGGGCTGCCTGAGCCTCACCCCTCTTAGGTCGGTCTTCCCACCTCTCCTCTCTTCTGTGACGTCACCCTTCACACCCTCAGGCAGCCTTCCTCCTAGTCCCCACCTCATTCTCTGCTCCCCCACTCCCAGCTCTGCACTCTGGCCCAGATACATGCTTTGTTGGCTTTCACCTCAGGGCCTTGGCGCATGCTTTCCCCCCTCTAGGAAGGGGCTCCTCTGCTCTACCCTGCTACCTCCGCTCACCCTTTGGAGCAAAGCTGGTGACAGTTTGCAGGCTCCCCTCTCTCGGTTCTCCTTGCCCTGACTCCAGACCAGAGAGGTTCAGTTACCTTTTTCCAGGGTCACCACCTCCAGCCGGACTTTTTTTGTATTGGAGATTGAACTGAGGACCTCTGCGCTAAGATGTTTACCCAGCCCCTTTTTAAAAAATATTTTGAGACAGGGTCTCCCAGGTCACTGTGTTGCCCACCCTGGGCTTGAACTTGTGATTGATCCTCCTGCCTCAGTCTCCCAGAGTGCTAAGATTGCAGGGAAGTGCCACCCCGCCTTCCACCTCCTCGTGGAAGCTGGGAACAGGACTGGTCACCTTTGGGCTGTCATTCCAAGGAAATCTGTTGATTAGCAAGAAAAGAAGTACCCTAACGGGGCAGATGCTGGCCAGCATTTATCCACAGACAGGGTCTTTCTGAGTTGCTAAATGGCCCCTGTCTGGGCTCAGATTTGTGGTCTTCCTGCCTTTGCCTCCCGGAATGCCAAGAGGGTAGCCATCATGCCCAGCTGTATCCAGGATTTTGATCCACTATGCCTTTTGACTCTTAAGTTCACATGGTATAAACGTTACTGTGTTCATTCAACATGGGCTGCATAGAGAGGTGAAGGGACTGATCTGGGGTCACCCAGCTAAGAAGAGCCGGCTCTTCATTCCAAAACCCATGCTCTTTTGGCTTACTACCTCCACGGTATCTTCGTAGAAGTCGGCTGCTGGACCTGTTCAGCTGTCCCCTCCATGGGCTCCGCAGGGATCGAGCGAGGCCCCTCCCTTCTGGAACCCAGGCCAGTGCCAGTCACGAAATGGTTCGCAGATGACCAGGCAGGCCTACCTGGAAGGGAGGGGGCTCTCTGACCTCACACTGGGACCATATGCTGCCTCCTCTGGGTGCCCAGTGGGTGTGGAGCTGTCTACACCCGTCACTGGAGAGGGAGGAAGAAGTCCAGTGACCCTGATCCTCAGCCCCAGCCGGCCCAGGGAGAAGAGGGGAGCAGAGGCCTGGCTGGGGCCTGGGAGCCACCTGGAGCTTGACCTAGTTTCTGGGTCAGGCCAGGGAGAGGAAGTACAGGGAGAGAGTGGCTCCAGGCCTGGCCATCTGGGCTGAAATGTAGGCTGCTGGGGTGGGGGTGGAGCCAGCCCAGGCCGGGCTGGGGCCCGGCAGTAGATCTAGCCTCCCCTGTGTCACAGGATCAGAACCTTGAGTTTCAGGGGCAGTAGGCCCGAGGGGAGGCATGGGGTGCTGTGAGCAGCATGCATCAGAGGTTCTGGAAGAGAGAGCCTGGCTGCTGAAGAGAGAGATGGTCCAGCAGCTATATTCACATTCCCAGATGGAGTCCTGTCTTAGTCCCACCTCATCCCTTGGGTGCGTCACCCCCCCCCCCCCCTTCCTGTTGGCCTCGGACTTGTCATCTTCAGGGAATGGTGCTCCCCAGCCCTGACAGCTCTGTACCAGATAGGGGGGCAGTTGCCCCTCAGTGACTGGGGAGCTGATGCGGGAATTAGGTCACCCTCCCTGGCAAGGGCTGTCCCGTGGCCTCAGCTTCCCCCTGCCTTCACTTACACTCGTGGTTCCTCCTCCTGGATTTTATCATATGCTGTTAACGTGGAGGAGGGAGAGTCATCCTCTTTTTCTAGGTCCTGGAGGACAGGAGAGGATGCCTAGGTGGTTTAGGGAAATTTTTAGATCCCGATGGAGTCTCACAAAGCTGCCTCATGTCCACCTAGCGTGTAGAAACCACCGAGGCCTAGAGATGTCCCTCCCTTCTTGCCACCCAACCCCCAGCTGATTGCCCTTCCACTCTGTTAGTGCCCTGGCCTCTCCCCAGGCTCCCACTCCACCAGCCCAGGTCAGGTGACTTGTTTAAAAAGCACACACTCCCCGAGGCTCTGTCTGTCTGTGTATGTTCAAATGTCCACGCTTGACCGGTGTCCCGGTTCTACCCGTGTTGAAAGGGACAGGGCCATTCAAGCCTGGGGTCATCTCTGCCCTACGCATTGGCCATTTTGTGTAAAAGAGATGTCATTCAATTTATTGGTGGCTTTGGGTGGGGGTTGGACTGGCCGGCCTAGAGTGCTAGCTTGTGACATCACAGGGCTGGCCTGTGCCTTCCACTGTTTAGGGTAAGCTGGGCTTCCTACTTCCCCACCTCCCTAGTGAGATCTGGCTCCTGGTCCAGCCTTATTCCCGGATGAACTGCGGATTCAGGAAGCTGTCATTGCCTGTCAGACAGACCACCTCCTGGGGCAGAAGCTGTGACCTTAACCATGAGTGCCCTGCACCCCATTCACACCCCTTCCCAGGGCTCTGAAGATGCAGGGGTAGAGACTGACCTGGAAGGCGGATGTGTGCAGGGCAGGCTGGTTGGGGATTTCCCCCACTCACAGCCGCCCACCCTTGTCCAGACAGGAAACCTGACAGGTCTGAGTCTTCCAGACACCCATTGTGTGGGCCTAGTGTGGGCTGTTTCCCCTGTCAGGATTCTGGACCCCCAGCCTTCTCCTGTCCTTTGACGAAACCAGCTTTTAAGGAAAGTTCTAGACAGTCACACCTCCCCCATCTCTGCATGAAATCCTGGTTAGCCATAGGACCTGTGCCCTTTCCAGTCCCTTGGGTTCAAATTCTAACTCCTAGTGTAAATCCTATGACATTAGGGAACTTACCCTCTTTTTGTTTCCAGTATTTTTTTTTTTTTTTTAAAGAAAGAACCAGCTAGATCTGGTGGTTTGGGTCTGTCGTTCCAGTACTTTGAAAGGCTGAGACAGGAGGACAGCAAGTTTGAGCCCAGCCTGGGCAATTTAACAACTTAATGAGACCCTGTCTCAAAAATATAAAAAATAATAAAAAAAAAAAGAGGAAAAGGCTATGGGGATATAGCTCAGTGTGAAGCCCTTGGTTCAATCCCCAGTATCCCCAGTATGGGGTGGGGCTGGGAGTTAAAAAACCAACAGTAAATAGGAGAATTATACCCCACTGGAAAGGAGGTCAGGGGACATCCCAGCTGGGCTAAAAGTCCAGGTACACCCTGGGGGTGGGAATAAAAGAATCCACCTTACCGCTAGAGCTGTGGCAATACAGAGCACACACCTGTAATCTCAGCATTCAAGAGGCTGAGTCAGGAGGATTGCCGTGACTTCCAGGCCAGCATGGGCTACATAGTGAGTTCAGGAACCAGCCTGGATGACAGAAGGAGACCCTGTCTTGAGAAAATAAAAAAAAAAAAAAGAAATTGAGTTAACATGCATGCGAATAAGATCTGGCCCATGGTGCCTGTGCAGTGTGGTCCAGCTACCGCTGCTACTCTTAAATCCACCCTCTACCCGCAAACAGGCCTGAGATCAAACACATGATCCTGTTCTGTCCGCCAGTCTTAGATTTCTGTGCCCCTCTTCCTGCGGGTATCTTTCCTCCCTGAGTGAGTCTGGCGCCCACCACCCAGTTGTTGTTGGTGGTGTTTCCATCCAGCATAAATGGTCCCTTGATGAAAGCCAGGCTTTCAATGCTGTGCTCAGCTGAAGAAATGGGTGATCTCCCTAATATTCAAGGAAAAATTGCTTTATGGGCAATTTAAGGCTTTCCAAAGGTAATTTTGGCTGTATGCATTCACCCCCTCCCTCCTCACTGGCTTCCAACCTTACTACGTTCTCTATAGAGTCAGGATTGCCCAGGGCTGGGCTCCTTCCCCTACTACCACTGGTGCCTCTCTGACCCGCCCTTGTCCCTAGGTGTACCTGGCCCAGCTGGAATGCCCTCCCCCTCCCTTCCAGTGGCACATAATTCTAGTTGCTGCTGATTTTCTGTACAGAGGGGGAGGATTCTTTATGTCCATCCTTTCCCATTTTCCCAAGAGCCTGGAAGCAGCTGTCTTAGCAACAGGCACAGAAGAGGTGTGGGAAGAGCCTTCAGAGTCTAGAGGGCAGGCCCACCCAGGGGTGTCGCTGTGTGGCACGGCTGTGTCTTCTGGGAGCCTGCCTTCGGAGACTTTTGAGGAATGGGGAAGGTAGCGGTGGGGAGAGGTGAGATCTGATCTATTGAGCATTGCCCCTGCCTGGCACTTACTAAACGAGCTCATTCCAGGCTCCATCATACCCTCCGGATCAAGCATCTTCAGGGAGATCCAGAAACACGCCTATTTCATGAGCTGGGAGGACGTGGAGGCTGCAGCCTTAACCATCACCTAGAGCAGCACCTGGGCCTCCTATTTGAGAGCCTGTCTGGGGTGAGATGGGTGGGAGAACAAGACCAGACTTAGCCCCTAGGCTCAGAGGCCCAGGGATCAGTGGAGCCCTGGAGGCCTCTTCCATCAGAAGCAATATGCAGTGTATGTGGGGGGTCTGTCTGTCAGTCACAGGAAGCAGTGGTAGTAATGGGGGAACATTTTTGGGTGCCCCTCCTCCAGGCCTAGACTGTCTCCAGATGGGAGCTACTCCTGTTCAGAGGCGGAGGCCGGCCACAGGGAAGGCGGTGGGGTGGCGGCAGGAGGGGGTGGCTTGCTCGGGATTGATTCCAGATGCTCCTCTGGGGTGCACTGGGAACAGCCTTTGTCTGCTTGCTCGCCCCAGGGTCCCAGGCCAGGAAGAGGCACAGGGCACCCTGTGGTCCCTTCCCTTCTCTCTTAAAGGCTGCTGCCCTGCCCTGTCCTGCTCAGTACCCCAGCCTGCCTCAGCACGCCCCTTTCAACAGGACTGTGAAGATGCTTGGGCTTGCGGGTGGCAATGACCACTGGAATCCCACGGCCAGCAGTACAGAAGCTCCTTTCATCCGCGAGCTGGCCCGCTGGCCCTCTGCCCTCCAGCTGGGGGTCCATAGCCTCTCCTTTTAGGCAAGGAAACTGAGGCATGGAGAAGGACTTGAGAAACCAAAGCGGAGACTAAGCCAGCCTTTGAGCCCAGTTGTTTACAGATGAGGTCCTAAATCTGGGCCACACACACACGCACACACACAAGCACACATGTGCACACACACACATGCGCCCACGCCAACACTTGTGAGCCCCGCAGGAAACTAGAACCTGCCTGTCCAGGGATTCTTGCTTCGGGAAGCAAACCGGGCCAGGTGAACTGCAGGTTTTGGGATTAGGATTATTGACCTCTCTCTGAGCTAAGGTTCCTGGGGGCCTCATACCCTAAAATTAATGGGCCTAGGTGCGGAGGTTATTCGCGGCTAGACATGGTGAGGTGCACGTGGGTGGCTCTCTGAGCCTCACTGGAGGGAGGCACACAGCTGGTTTCCCGGGGCTTGGTCAGAAGAAGAGGCTTGCTAAGAAGGCCCGGAGTGTTGTCTGGGACCCAGCGCCTGGGTACAGGGTCCTTCTAGGAAGATGTGTGACCCAAAGGGGGCTAAGGATGTCCTCCTGGGCTCTGCTGTTTTCCATCTTCCTGTGGGACTGGCCAGGGTTCTGAGAAGAGGCCTGTGGCAGCGGACCGTTTTGGACTCCCGAGATGGTTTGGAGGAGCGACGCTCTCTTTCCCCTCCCCCCTGTCCTGGGAAGGCGCCTGGTTTCCAGCTGTGATCCAGGCTTCTTCTGACCTGGGGGCCCTCCCTCCTACCAGGGGAACGAGGGAGGGGGCTTCCCTGTGAGGAGCAAAACCTGGCCTGGATTGCTGCCCACCCCCGCAGGGGCCACCTTTCCAGCTGTTCTTGAGGGGCACGTCCAGACTGCTCCAGACACTAGGTGTGACCAGCGCATTCCGCCATTCTTGCATGCTGCCGGATCCAGGCTAAGACCCCTCGCCCCTGCCACTTCCTGTCAGTGACTGAAGCCAGTCAGGGCTCCCTTTAAGGCCTCAGTTTCCCCTTCTGTGCCTGAGGAAATGGAACTCAAGTAGGTGTTTATCTTAAAATTTAAATGATACATGCCAGGACGGTCAAGTAGAGCAGTGGGCTTTGAAAGAATGGACGAGAAGAGGTGGGATTCCCTGCTGGGTACAGCTGGCAAAGGGAAGTGAGGAGCCAGGGAGAGGTGGAGGTGCAGCTAGAGCGTGACTTCCACATACCCAGAAGCATATTCGGGCCTCCCCAGGGAGCCATGGAAGTTCTTGAGCTGGCAGTGAGTGACTTGGGAAGGTTCTCAGCAGATGCCACAGAGGGAACAGTCACCTTCCCTTCCCACCTCCGGGCCTCATTCTGATTCCCACAGCAGGGAGGGATTATTCTGCCCTGCTCTCAGGCCTGCTGGGGCTGCCGAAAATGCCCAGTGGGAGGAAGAAGGCCTGCAACTCTGGTGGTTTCTTTGGGCGAAGGGTCCAGACCAAAAGGGGCAAGATGCCCGGGGGCCTCTGATGCACGCGGTTCATTGCAGTCTCGGCTGTTCTTGTGCTTGAAGCACTCGGCATACCTTTAGTTGTACAGTTATATCTGGCTCAGACAGGATGATTTTTAAAACGTAGAGAACAGACGGAAAGGGAAGGCTTGCTGCCCTACTGGGTTTAAGCCTGCCAGGTTGTGCGCTTTCAGTTTTCTCAGCTGGGGGAGAAGGGGGTGGGGAGGCTGGGGAGATTGGGGTAGGAGGCCCCGGGCGCCCTGATCATAAGGCAAGATGACTGGTCCCGCAACGTTGCCACCCTGGCCTCTTTCGTGCATGCCCCTGTCCCAGGCTGAGCGGTGCGCGCAGGCAGTGCGCACCGTCCGCACCTGCCAGGCTGGTGGGGTGCCGTGCGCCCCGAGGTGAGGCCGGCCGAGGACCTCTTTGCTCCGGGCTGCAGCGCGGGACCTTCCCAGGGGACTTCCCGCCTGGGGTCGGGGCCACTCCGGGCCGCCCTGCCCCACGGACTCCAGGCCGGGATTTCTCCCGCACTGACTTTCCGGGCCGGCCAGCCAGGCCTCCTGGTCCCGGGCCCCCGCCGCGGGGCCGGCTGCTCGGGGCGGGGCGGGAGGCGGAGGAGGAGTTTGTGCGACTTTGTGGGGCAGCCTGGGCTTCGGAGGCCACCGCACCGCAGCGCGGGAGAGCGCGGGACGCCCGCCGGGCGGTCCGGAGCGGCCGATGGGGCCCGTGTGAGCGCGCCCAGGCCCGGCCCGGTGCCCGGCGGGCGGCAGCATGTCCGCGGGCGGCACCGCCAGGAAGAGCACCGGGAGGTCCTCCTACTACTACCGGCTGCTGAGGCGGCCCCGGCTGCAGCGACAGAGGAGCCGCTCCCGCAGCCGGACCCGGCCCGCCAGGGGTAGGCGCCACCCTGACCCGGGCCCCAGGCCTTAGGTGTCCCGCTCACCACCTGCTGCCCCGGGGCGCCAGGGACCCGAGGCCCTCCTCCTGGGCTGGCCTGGGACTCTGTCGCGTCTGTCTGACCCTATGGCTCGACCCCCCCCCCCCGCCCCTTTGGGGTAAGCTGAGGCCTTAGTGTTTCACCTGCGCCTTGAGCAGGGAGGGGACGAGGAATCCAGATTCTCTTTCACCTCTCAGATCGGACCTCCTCTTCCACCGTGCCTCAGTTTCCCCCGCAGCCTGGCAATAAAGTAGCTGGGGCGGATCTTGGCTTCCCTCACCTTGCCTTCACGCCCTGCTTTCTGGAGCTTAGCTGCCTCCGGGCAGGGTATCTTGGCTGCAGGGACAGGTGGGTGGACCTCAGGGAGCGGTGGGGGCTCCTAGGGGGGCCCAGGAGGCCTCTGAGCCAGCTCTCCCTGAAAAAGGCTCCTCTGCCTTTCAAGACTAGGAGACTGGACTAGGCAGAGGGGGAGGTGTGCGGCGCGCCTTCTCTTGCCAGTAACAGGATCCTCAGCTGGGAATCTGTGATCCAGGGGCTGCCCTGGGCACGGTGGGGGCCCGGATTTCCTTCCCTGGCTGGTGGGAAGAAAGGCCCTGGGAGGCGGAGGCCTTGGGAGGGTCTGCGGGAAGGCCGGTGCCTGGCGAGGCTCGGGCCCGCTGAGGATGCTGGTCAGGTGGACAGAGGAGCGGGCCTTGGGGCTGAGCAGGGAGCTGAGCCGCTTTGCACCATTTTGAGTAGCAAGAAGTCTGGTCCTGTGCCGAGTGGCACCCGAGTGGGACAGCGGTTTGAGCAGATGCCCTGCGTGGAATCTGACAGGGTCCTGTTAGTGGTGTGCGATCTTCCCAACTCTGGCTGCCCTTGAATGTCGGTGCTCCTGTTGGTCTGAGGCTGGTGAGGCAGCAGGCTGTAGACGTGGGTTTTCTTCCCCCAGAATGGGGAAGAGTTTTCCCACGGTCAGGGCTGAGCAGCGATGTATAAGGCTTCCTCAGGAAGTAGTGAGTGTCCTAGAAGAGTTTATGTGCTCAGGTAGTGTGCCCCGGGTTTCCCAAAGCCTGTGGTTCCCCCACCCCTTGCCTTTCCTGAACAATCCTCTGGTTACTCCATTTGCTCAGGCTTCCTGTGGGAGGCCAAAGGTCTGGGTTTAAATTTTGTGAGTTTAGGCAAGTCGCTTCCTCTTTCTGAGCCTCAGTGTTCTCAGCTGCAAAAGGACACTAGCTGTAGGTGGAGGGTCCTTGAGGAGACAGGCGCAGGCTGTGAGAATCAAGAGCTGTACACCGATTGATCACAGGGTCTGTCCCGCACCCACCCTGCCCCACCCCTCAGAATTCCCTGCGTGATCTTTCCCTCTTTTCATCTCCTGACACTTCTGTGCCTGGCTGTGTTGCACAAGGAGCCCAGAACCACCTCTCCTGCTCAGCTGAGGGAGCAGAGGATGATTAGTGGGTCAGACTGTCATCAGAGCCCCAGCTCCCGCCCTGTGCAGGAGTCCTGCTGTGTGTCCCAGCCTTAAAGGAGCTCATAGCCTGCTGGGGGTGGGCAAGAGGCTGTCCCAGAATAGAAGTTCTATCTGGGAAAATCAAGGAAGTCTTCACAGAGGAGGTGGCAATAGATGGATTTCCCTTGGCAGAGGGAGTGATTGAGTAGTCAGGTTGGGTGCAAGTCTCACCTGTCCTGTGGCCAGTTACCGCTTCGATCCTCAGTAACGTCACCTGATAAATGACAGTAATGGTGGCATGGGTGTATATAGAAAGCTGGAAACCGGTACTTGGTGCTGAGAGCACAGTTGAGTATGAACTGTTCTCCTTTTGCTGGCCAGGGGGAAGAGTGTGTTTAAAAGACAAGGAGAAGGTCTTGGGTGTTGCTGATGGAGTCTGTGAAGGGCAGAGGACTGGGGGAGATCAGGCCTGATAAAGGGGTTTAGGGATTGGGCGTCACAGAGGTGGTGGCCCCAGCCCACCTTGGTGCGAGGTGGGCTAGGAGCCCTAGATCACCTTTCTCTAAACTCATGGCCTTTGCCTGGGTCTGGGGTGGTCCAGCTGCTCCCACCTAGTGGTAACTACCTTGTCGCTTGAGGGCCTTCTGACTGTAGGCATCACTTTCCCCAGGGTCAGGAGACTTGGTCCCATGGCCGTGGCAGCAGACCCCGAGGAAGAGGCAGAACCCAGCACCCCATCCTGGGTCATGCCTTCATCCCACATCCTTGCTGGCTTCTGCTACTAGCAAGGAAGCAAAGTGACTGGGAATTCAGCCTGTGAGTGTTCAGAAACTGGGGAGGGACCCGCAGATATCCACGTTGGGGGAGGTTCCTGCTAGGCCAGCACCTCAGCAGGCTCCCTGCTCACTATCCCCCATCCCCTGAGTGTGGGGAGGGGCTCACCACCCACCTGAGAGCCGGGCTTTGTTTCTGGCTGGGGGAGGACAGCACCTGTAACTTCCCCGGTTTGACCAATGGGGACGCTTCCCTTCTCTGGGCCCCAGTTTCCCCGTGTGAAGAGTGGGTAGAGTGAGGCTTGAGTTGGGCCTGAACTGTGAGGATAACCGGAGGCAGGCTAGAAATCGTGACGGTTAGATGGCCAGGCTCATCTTGCCGCATCACGTTGTGTGCTGTGACTCTGAGTCTGGGCGTGGACATGGCGCCTGGGTTCGGGCTGTGTTTTATCCCTGGGATGCCGAGCCACCCAGAGTACCTCCCACCTGAGAGTACTAAGGTCAAGGAAACCTTTGTCTTTTCCTCTATTGAAGTCCTAGCCTGGATGGGCTCCATAGTGAGTTCAGGACTGCGTAGCCTGGACTACAGCGCAAGACCTTGTTGCCTCCACCCTCCAAAAAAATAAATTTCTGGCTCATTTGTTCAGGCAGCAAGCATGTCTTGAGCATGTTCTGTGCGCTGGGCTTCGGCTGGCTGCAGAGGCCCATGAAGATGAGTTAGCAAGGGCTCCCAGCCTCTGCTAGCCCCTGTTGGATGTGCACTGTTGTTGGGGTGCAATGGGGCACAGATTCCGTTCTAGGGAAAGAGCATTGGCTAGTGGCAATGGGCGATTGCCAGCTCAGCTATAAACTGGCAGGTCACGTGACCCTAGGTGTGTCAGGGCCTCAGTTTCCCCACTTGCCAAATGGTGCTGCTGTGTGTGTGTGCCAGGACACCTGCTGGAATGCCCACTACCATGCCCGTGGAAGTTTTCATTCTTAGTTCTCCCAGAACCCATCCCCTGCCACATTCTACCTAGACACTGGGACTTGGTGGGTGTTTTCTCCTGAGGTGGTCAGAACCTCCTCCGTGCCCACATATGCCCTGTCACAGCCCTGTGTCTTGTCAGCTATGTGCCCCTCAGCGCGCCCGGACCTCTTTCCTTTTGGAATCGGCTCAAGTCTGTGGGGTTTCAGGTTGGAATGCCCAGGAATCTCCACTGCAGTTTGAGGAATAAAGTCAAGAAAGAGGGGCTGCACATTGGCACCCAGAAGGGTTGGGGTTGACCTAAGGTACTGTACCCTCTCAGAGGTCAGAATGTGGCAGTCGAGTCATCCAGCCCTGGGGTTTACATGGGGTACACTGAGGGGCTGTGACTTGTCCAAGGGCACCAAATAGAGCTGAGCATGGAGCCAGGGCGGCTGGCACTCAGAGTGGCCATGTGACGGGGAAGATGGTTTGACATAATGGGCTACTAACTGGAGCGATGGTGAGGGGAGGGCTTCAGGTGCCACCACAGGGTGCACCAGGGACAGCGGACTCTCTAGGGGGCCTTGGCTTTCGTGAGGTCTGCTGAATGACCTCTGCTTGGACAAGCAGAGCTGGACAAGCCTGAGAGCAGTCCTGAGGTTGGGGACTTCTACTCCTCAATGTCCCCTCAAGGGCACGTGATGTGGTTCTACCTCTGCCTCGGAGGAGAGCAATGCAATCCTCTCTGCCACTACTGTCTTCTATTTCTGCTGAATATAGTCCTTCTTTGAGGGCTTCGACCCATATTCTCGAAACCATCCTTACCCCTACATAAATTAGGGATTGGGGTGCTCACTCCCTTTGTGGGGTATAACAAAGATTCAAATGTCACCTCTCAGCTCCCAGCACTGGTCTTTACTCAGAGTTTGTCTTACTAAATGCTCAGAACAATGCGGTAAGATGCTGATATTTCCCTCACTTTACGGGTGAGAAGTCTGTAGCCCAGAGAGCAGGAGCCTTGCGTATATTCGCATGGCTCAGAGATGGCAGAGACCGGCTCTGCCCAGCTCCAAATTGCAAGCTACTGGCTTACTTAGTAATCTCATGGTCAGACAGAGCTTGACACCAGGGCCTTGGCTTTGACAAGGCCTCCTCCCATCCTCCGGTGTATGATTTGCACGGTCAGCGGCTCCGCTCTGTGTGTTCATGGCCATCGTCCGCCACAGCTATGGATGTAACTTGGGAGGGAGCCAGGGTCGAGACCCTGTTGGCTTCTCTAGGGGGTTTTTCTTGCTGGTTGGTTCCTCTACCTGCGTGGCCCTCTAAGCCCATCCCCTCTCTCTGCCTCTGCCCCCTGTGCCAGGCTGCTGTTCATAGTCTGCCAAACGTGTCATTTTTATGAACAAGTTATAGGTCTCAAGACCTCAGGTTTTGGGGGTCCAAAGTCCTTTAGTGGGGGGCTTCAGCTCCGGGGGCCAGTTGACCTGCTGGAATGTGAGTATCTTGACCTTTGCTTTCCTGGCCCATGGAAAAAGTAAGGCAGTAGCTCCCTTTCACTAAGCTGAGCGTCGGCAGCCCTGTGTCAGGGGCTCACCTGATCATCTCACAGGTCACTTGAACTCTCCAGCCCTCCTCGAAGGTAGTGCCATTGTCACTGCTTCCCTTGACCATCTGAACTTGGTCTGCCAAGGCAGGGTAGGAAGTTAGATATGAGCCCTCAGGATGCCAAAGCTCGTGTGCAGAACTGCACTCTACTGTGACCAGGCTGTGTTCTTGACCTTGGTGGGCCAGGATGGATGCTGTAGTTCCTAGGGACCCTGTCTCTGCCTAGTTGAATTCTGTACTTCCTAAGATCTGGTGGTATAGGGAGGACTTGCTGGGGACTTGCTTTGCTCAGCTGCCGTGGAGCGGGTGGGTGGGGAAGAAAGAGGGCGTGACAGGTGTGTTCTCTTTGAGCTCCAGTACTAGGAGCCAGCTGTTCCCTTTGACAACTGGGGAAATTGAGGCCCTCAGAGCCAAGGCCACTTGCCAAAGTGTATGTACCTAAAGATGCAGATGAAAGGTGTGGTCTGAAACTCAGATGCCTTTGCATCCTGTTTCTGTACTGGTTCCATTCATGCTTTTCCCGACATTAATTCAGGCAGGGAAACTGAGGCAGCCAGGCCCCTCGTCAGGTCTCCCTCAGGGAAAGAGTGGAGACGGAACTCCTGTGTCTCTTGACCCCAACATGTTCACATCCTGGACTGCATACGTGTTTTGCTTTAGAAACCACACGAAACCTTTTGACTATTTTTAAAAGAAAAGCAAGGCTGTGATATTTCCTCTGCACCTTCCTCTGGGGCCACTTGGTTAAATGTCAGGAAAGGGAGAGTATTTCCTGGTCAGGAACATTCAGAGCTTGCTGGGAGCTGAAGTTTTGTTTTTCCCTCAGTAGGCGTTTGGAGAGGGAGCTCCCGCCCCCTCTGCCGCCCTATACCTGGGAAGATTGTGCATGACAGTTGCTGGGTGGTGGGGGAGGGGGGGGATTCAGGAATGATCAGAGAGATGCTCATATGCCGGTGTCTACCCGTCCTAGGAGTGGCGGGCTGTTATGTTTAGTCTTCCCTATCCAGTGGAGGCATTTCAGCGTTTGTTCAATATTTAATTATCCTTCTGAAATTGGCCCACGTGGCCTTGAGTTTGGAAGCAGCTCTCAGTGCCGTGATTTTCTCTGATTGCATAAATAAGGAAGCAAGGGGAATCTCAATAGCTCTCCAAATAATAATAATGGGAAAACAAAGTCGACTCAGTACTCGGAACAGATGGGCTTGGTTCCTCAGTCTAGACGGTCTAATCTAGAGATGCGTTGGCTGAGGCCGCCCAGGCCGCCCTTGGACTTGAGCAGATGCGGCCCTGCGGCTCAGACCCCACAGCTGCCTGGGTTTATTCGGGGTGGGATCCCCTTCATCAGGTTCCTGTGTTGACTTTGACGGCTGCTGGTACCCGAGTGGTGGATTGGGGATTTTGCCCTTGGAAGGCCTGTTAGCTTTCGTTTCCCTCTTCTCTCCTCCTGACAGGCAGGAGAGGGCTGTCGGCACCTGGGCTGTGTGATTTCTTTCTTCGTGGCCCTTGGAGGTGATGGGGCTGATACGGCTGTGACTTGAAAAAGGTGGTTTGGAGTTAGGGAGACGCGGGGGTGTGGGTCTCTGCGCTGAGGAGGCAGCAGAGAGGAGAAGAGGGGAGACTGAGGACCCCAGGGCCAGGCAGCCAGGAGAGACTCTGTGGTGGCCTCCTTGGCATGGGGGTTATGGTGCTTGTATTTAGAGGTTAAAAACCAGTGAATTGGCATTCTGGGATAGTCTTAGGGGGGAAAAATCCTGATTTTCTGTCCATTTAAACCTGTATTCTCAGGACTGTAAGTTTGGCTCAGGAATATGGCCAAGGTGGGGGTCCTGACACAAATGCTAAGAGATATCAGATAAGTCGTTGAACACTTCTGGGCTCAGAAACACACCTTACAGACATGACACAGCGTAGGAGGTAAATTGTCATCATTATCTATTCATCCAAAGCCTGAGGGGCTCATCACAGATCTGTTCAGGCTGATCTAGAAGTGCATGTGATGCCTGTGGGGACTGGAACCAGCCAGATAGTTCCTTGACATCCCCCTGCCACAGGCTCCTTCCTACAAGTATAACTGGTATAACTGGTGTTTTTAACTGGTGTTCTGGCTGAGCTGGGAGGCTTTAGTGAGATGCCTACTGGGTGCAGGCTGTGGGCCAGGAGCTGCTGAGGAAGATGGAGCTGGCCCCACCCCTTAGGGAGCTCTGAGTCTAAGGAAAGGTTCTGCTAATCAGGTTAGCAGATGGTGTGATGAGAAAGGCAGGCAGGCCTTGAATGGTGAGCCAAGAGGTGCGAACTCCCCACCCCTGCTCCCAGCAAGACACAGGGAATCGGAAGGATTTGAAAATGAGAGTAATATCATGGCCACGGCCTGCCTTTCTTGTGCTCTCAGGTGGTGCCAGGTGTTCCGAGTCCTTTCCATGTGCTGTGGTCCAAAGTCTTCTATCTCAGACACCACTACCAGTTCCATTTTGCAGATGAGAAAACAGAGGCTCAGACTGGCCCAGAGTGACTGCTTCTGCTTTATGTCCCTGTGTTAGGATGGCTAACCCTTCCTCTGCTCACCAGAGCCGCGATGTAGGAAAATGGCTCAGCGTCCAGCAAGCTGGACTGGTGAGAAGGAGGGCACAGGGAGGCCAGAGTGGGGATGAGGGGTCACAGGCGACGCTGTTGACCATCTGGCTTTAAGAGGCCTTGGGTCTGAGCTGGCACAGTGTGAGGGGAGTAAGGGCAGCCACTCGCCTCTGAGGAGGTGTCCGGGAGAATCCACAGGTGATGAGGACTTAGAGGTTGGTTGTTCATGTACCTCAGGTGACCTCAAGGACGCTGGGAGGATGTAGATGGGAGGCAGAGAGCAGGTTGGGAGAATTTGGGAGGGGGGACACAGAGAGGCTACATGCCTCTTCGAGAACCTGCAACGGGATGAGGAAGGTGAGGCCACTGTAGTGAGTTTCTCATGACATCCATTTCATTCTAGTAGTCCTCTTCAGTCCCTCTTTTTTATCCTTGGGTGATGGTCTTGGCTCTTCGTGAGAAAGAACCTTCCTTTTATAAAGTATGAAGTGGCAATCCTTGTTTAATACTTGGGTTTGGCAAGACAAGAGGTCAGAGCCCTGGGTTGCCCACCCGCTTCTTATGCTACTCTGTAAGTTTTATTTGTAAAAGTTGAACTGACTCTTGAAATTCACAAAGGAGCAGAGCCCTCAGGAGGCCCAGGGGTCACCCTCACCGCAAGAAGGCTGGGAGCTGATGGCTGGTGCGGTCAGGCCTGGGAAAGGTAGAGAGAGGTGGGCGGCAGCGAGGGCAGTTGGGGGCCGGATGGGCCGGGGTGTGGCCACAGCCTGTGCTGGGTGCCAACGCTGTGGGGTGGTGGCCGCAACAGGCAGGGGTTTCCTGGGCAGCAGCCTCAGGAGAGTGGTGGAAAGGTACTGGAGGCCACTGGGGGTCTGGCCTTGAGCCAGGGGGTGGTTTATCCAATTGGATGATGTGGAGAAGTTTAGTGGGCGTGAGGAGGCCTGGTAAAGCTTGCTTTCCCCATGAACTACCTGTGCACCCACAATTCTCCCTGGTACGTAGGACCCGTTCAGTTGTGTGTTTAGTGTTGTACAGGGTGGGGTCCCAGTGACTTGCCCATCGCCTGCAGCTTCCCAGCTCTTTGGGAACCCTGCCTTTCAGAGAACCCATATCACGTGCTGCCTGCAGAGGGAGAAGCCAGTTTACCAGTGGGAATGCAGTGAGGCTGGAAGAGATGGGGCCACCCTTCCTGGGGACTGGCCTGAAGAAGCTTACGTGTGTTACTGATGGACCCCAGGGGACAGACTACCAGTTATGAGCAGCACCACTCCTCTGTCTGTCTGTCTCTCTTTCTCTTTTTCAATATTCACATTAGTGCCCCTCCCACATTCCTAGAGTTACAAAATAGTAACTGTCTCTTGTAGGTAGAAGAAAGCAAAAATCAGCTTTAATCTCAGCATCCCTGATGAGCTTTCGGAGCCTTTGAGGCCCTTTCCGGCATTTTCTTCTTCTTTCTTTAAATTTTTGAAACTTCTAAGATATTTGAAAGTATGGAAGAGCATTGAAAATAATACTACAGAGCCCCAGGTCCCTACCTTCCATACCAGACTCATGCCAGCAATGCCGTACTTCCGTCGCTTGTCTAAGTCCAGAGGAGTCATTACAGCGCGGCCCGCTGGCCAAACCCACCCCGCTCTGTGTGTGTATGTCCTGTAAGCTAAGAATAGTTTTTACATTTTTAAAATGGCTATGGTTGGAACAAAAATTTAAGGGAAGAATAATATTTTTAACATGTGAAAATTATGTACAGTTCAAATTCCGGTGTCCATAATTAAAGCATTATTAGAACCGAACCTCGTTCATTTAGTCATGAATTGTCTATAGCTGCTTTCCACGCCGCAAAGACTGCTGTGATTGGTTGAGACGGAGACCATATGGCTTCGCGAGCCTAAAATACTTGCTTTCTGGCCTTTTATGGAAGAAATTCGCTGACCCCTGAGATACAGCTTGAGCTGCCAACTCGTTTCCCAGGGATAACCAGCCCCTTCAGTGTGGAGGATACCTCACACATATGCTTCATGCTTTTAATACATATGCATTTGCTTCGAAATATACAGTATCACATTGTGGGGTTTACAAATGGGTGTAGGAAGATTGCACACAGCAGAAGGGGCAAACGCATATCTCAGTGTCCTCCTAATTTTCTGAATTGCAGCAGTAGCAGAGGGACTGCCAGCTCCCTGTGGGCCCTGCAGCTGCAGAGAAAGGAGGCCCAGGAAGAAACTTGAGAATCAGGGTGCAGGGGGTGACATGGAAGACTGAGAGGATAAGTCTGAAGTGGGCGTGATGGCTTACCTGCAATCCCAGCACTCTGGGAGGCTGAGGCAGGAAGATTGCAACTTTGAGCTCAGCCCAGGCAATTTAGTGACTTAGTGAGAGCCTGTCTCAAAACAAACAAACAAACACCCCCCCCAAAAAAAAAAAACCCAAAAACAACAGAACTGAGGGTGTAGGTAGGTGTGACGGTCCCAAGACTGAAAAAAATTGCTAGAAGTTCTCGGCAAGTAGAAGAAGAGTAAACTTGGAGATAAGAGAAGAGCTCAGGCTTCTTTGCTTCCTTAATTCAGATAGGTAATCCTTGAAGTATACAGGAAATCCCAAGTTTTCTGGAAGACTGGAAATTATTTGGAAGTGAGATGCCTCTTAGGATGAGGAGTAGGAAGCACGCGTTGACTAAAGTAGCTGCTTAGTCGCTCAAGGGACGGGGCATAAGGAGCCAGTGACAAAGTCCGCAGATGCTGAGAGGTTTGTAGGATCTAGGCCAAACTACTAGTGAGGCTGTCCAGAGGTCAAGGAGTGACCCTTCTGGGGTTCTTTTGGAGTGGCTAACACAAGGATATAATCAAGAAGAACGTGTCTAGTCAGCCCCTCCCTCCCACCTCCTGGGTACCAGCTCGGAGCCTGGCTCCTCCTGGGCCCCTCCTAGGGGGTCCACCAAGTGCTCTGTGTTGAGGATCCTCAGGATGGGGATGGGTGCCGGGGATTCCCAGCCCTTCACATTGTCCCAGGTTTCTTTCCTATCAGACACCACCACTGCCCTGGCAACAGTGAACAAGGTCCATGGACACTACACCATGCTTTGAACACGGGGACAGTGTGAATCCCAGTTCCATTGACGTTCCATGGGTCGCATGGCTTCTCTTTTCCAAACCCGATGTCGTGGAAACAAAATGGGAAATCACAAGAGACGTATTCTCTCTTCTCATCTCTGTACTTTCTCCAAGTGGGGTCACTCTCAGGTTCAGAGACACCCCCCAACCCTGGGCGTGATCCTGCTCTCAGTACCCCCTAGCTGCCTGGTCATGGTCTGAGCCTCAGTTTTCTCTCCTCTTAAAAACTGGAGCTGATGTTTCTTATTTCAGGAGTCTGTTTTAAGCTAGAAACACACACACACACGCCCACGCACGCGCGCGCACACACACACATGACACAGTCATTGTCTCTCTAGATGTTTCTCACATTTCCTGAAGGTCCATTTTTATTACAAACTGATAACCAGTTGTTTAGGCACTACTGCTGGGGGGAAGAAAAAAGCATCTTTTCCACCATCGGTTTACTTTGGCACTTTTTTTTTTCTCGAAAATCAATTGACTGTAGGTGTGTGGGTCTATTTCTGGACTCTATTCTGTTTCATTGATCTATATGTCTTATCCGTATGCTAATATCATGCTGTCTTGTTTACATAGGATATATTTCGAGATTGTAAAGTACATTTTGAAATCAGTTAATATGAGTCCTCCAACATTGTGCTTCTTGCTCACGCTTGATTGGCTGTTCTGAGTCCCTTGCTTTGCTATTTAAATTTAAAATTGAGCTTCACGGTGTCTTTGAAAAGCCTGCTTGGATTTTGATTGGTATTGTGTTGAATATATAGGCCAGTTGGGGGAGACATGCTCTCTTAACAATACTGAGTCTTCTAGTCCTTGAACATGGTGTATCTTTTCATTTATTTAGAGCTTTATTGATATCACTGAGCAGTGGATTTTTTGTATTAATCTTATATGTGTTAAGTTTATTGTTTCTTTTCTCTTCTTTTTTCTTTTTTTCTGAGACAGGGTCTTACTCTGTAGCTCAGGCTGGTCCTGAACTCACTATGGAGCCCAGGCTGGCTTTGGACTCATGGCAGTCCTCCTGCCTCAGTCTCCTGAGTGCCGGGATTACAGGTGTGCACCACCCTGCCCAGTTTTAGGTGGTTCTGGGGAATTGGACTCCAGGCCTTGTACCTGGAAGGCAAGTGCTTTAACCTCTGGGCCCTTCCTCCAGCTCCTATTAAGTGTTTCTTGATGTTCTTTGATATTCACCGTGAAGGGTCTGAGGTTTTAACCCGATTGCAGGCACACAAGTTAGTCTGGTAGTCTCCAACGAGGAAGGCACAAGGCACCTGGGTCGGAGACAGGACTCTGTGACTCAGGGCTTAGCGGGCAGCGTGAGCTGCATGTCTATGTGCTGCCTCCCCTTCCAAGCACCAGGGGCAACTCTAGAGCATAACATGATGATCTATTATGGAATGTAAAATGATCTGCTCTGCCGTTTTCCCAATATAACCTCATGTCCCTTACAGGATGTGATATACAGTCTATGACTCAACTATTCCTTAGGCTAAAAATTACACAAAGAACTTGAAATTCAATTTTGCTTGAGTACTATGTCATTAAATTAGAAATCGGAGATAACTTAAAATTTGAATTCCAAGTTTTCAGATACAGAAAGGTAAAGAAAGTTTTAAAAGTATGTGTAAAAATGAACATATATATTTAAAATTTTATGACTATCTTAATTTGCTGGAAAAGGTAAGCATACTCTATCAAATAGTCATGTTCTAATTTAACAATATGGTTTTTAAGCAAGTGCAGAGAATTAAGTGTTGAGGTGGAATTTTTGGGGAAAAGACATAGTTTATAATTAATGAATGAAGTATAGAGTGAGATCCATTTAATAATACATCTAAATATTTAGGTTTTGATAATCCTGGCTCCCTCTGGAGTGCTATAATTAGAACTTTTATGCCCTAAAGAAGTATTATTGATGTAATTAGTATCTACACTAAGGATAAAATACACAGGGTGTGGATGAAATGTTCTCTGTATACAGAGGTGAAAAAAATCTTCAGGCTATATTATGAAATCACAACAAAGGTATTATATATTTTTGTCAGTTTCAAGCCTTTCCCCATGCCATTTGATAACTAATGGATTAGGGAAAGAAACAAGTATGTGTTAAGTAGGGATGTAGTTACAGTATTTCTAAAAAGAAGCTCATCTCCTTTTCAAGGCAGCTGTAGATGTGGAAGAGAAGCAATGAGAGCCCTTCAAAATCCTGAACCTGACAACACTCTGAGTCTCTGTCCTTCTGTTTTTACTTTATATAACTAGAAATAGTTGAGCCCTGATTGGAGTGTGTATTAGTGTTCCGAGGCTGCTGTAACAAATTACTACAAATTCCATGCCGTAAAGCAAGACACGTTTGTTCTCTTACAGTTTTGGAAGCCAAGAGTCTGAAATCAATGTCACTCGGCCAAAGTCAAGGTGTCAACACCAGGTGTCCTACTGGAGACTCTGGGGGAGAATCAATGTCCTTATCCTTTTCAGCTTCTAGAACTTGCTGCCTTCCTTGGCTCATGGCCCGCATCTCTCCTTCCTCTGCCTCCATGGTGACATTGGCTTCACTGTCGTCCCTGACTATCCTCCTTCCTCTTACAAGGACCTTTGTGACTGACTACGTCGGATCCGCCTGGGTCGTCTTCTCATCTTTAGATTCCTAACTGAATCACATCTGCAGATTCTCTCTTGCCACAGAAAGTAACACATCCACACTTTCTAGGATTAGTATGTAGGCTCTTTGGGGCCCATTATTTTACCTATCCCAGGTGGGTAAGCTGTAGCACCCTTTAAGTAACACCTGTCCCGGAGATGCTGGCCAAAGGCTGAATTAGGAAAAGTAGACCCTGAGGGGCGGGGACCCACCAACTATTGATGTGATGTTTTGGTACACACTCTCCGTTTGGCTGTTGGTAGCAGACAGTAAGGGTACGGATGTGCGTCATTCACAGATACACACATAGACCTCCCCTCCCCTGCCCCAGCACACACGTGTGCATGCATATGCAAAGACATGTGTACAGTCGGGGTATGAGACTCCATGATTCCGTGGTGTCTTCTCACCCTGGGCTCCCTGCTCAGTGCACCTGAACACTGCCTTGGGAAACGTGAGCCATTCTGCCATCCAGGCTTCAGAGCTGTGTGCCTTTAATTGTAATTTTTTTCTTTGTTCCTACTGCAGATTATTGAACATAGGGCCTTTTTCCTGAGCTATATCCCAGCCCATTTTTATTGTCAATTTGAGACACAGTCTCCCCAGGTCACCAGGTTGGCCAAGGCTAGACTGGAACTTGTGATCCTGTTGCCCCGGCCTCCCAGAGGGCCAGGGTCATAGACAGGTGCCATCATGCTTGGCTATGTGCTTGCTTCGACTTCTTGGACTTTCTTGATCGATTTTCTCCATCTGGTCCTTTGGGCTATTGCTGATTCTGATGTTCTGCGTTCTGCTTTTGTTTTTCCCATTGCTTCATGTCCTTTCTCTTCAGGCCTATGCAGAGGGCATGGTGTGTACGGGACCCTTATGTCGTCCATTTCTCTTTTAATTTTACTATTAGTTTTTGGTCTTAATTATTTCTCATTCAGCGAGTGGTACTGCTGGCAGTACCCACTCATAATCTGTCCCATTCTCCAAAGGCAAGCTCTGAAAACAGCTGCGTGGTGTTTTTTCTGTGTGACTATGTACCCATGCACATAGAAAGTGAGATGTCATGTTAGTTTTTAATCATGTAGACAGCAAATATATTTCAGCCTAAGGGTCCTAATTTCAGTTCTGAAATAATTACAGATTTATAGGCAGTTGCCATAGCAGTACAGAGCGGTCCCACGGAAGACTCAGTTTCCCCAAGGGTTGTATTTGCACAACTGTAATACATAACCCTCCAGCCTCTTCAGTGCCCTCCAGCGAAAGGCCTCCCAGGAACATGCCTCTAGCTGGACAAATTGTGTTTATTACTTACTATAGGGAGGGAGAACCCGTCCTTGGGCCACCCGAGCCATCTTAGGAAGAGCAAGTGGTGGAGAACCTTTTTGAGGACTTGGGCTTGGGTTGGGTGGTTTGGGGAGGTCGAAGGCAGCACGGTTAGCTCCAACGTGCTGCTGTCAGGAAGCAGAGCTGGTCTGGGATCAAGCATCCTGACTCTTATCTCCAAGGAGAGAAGACCTGCTTGCCTGATAACCACCAACACTATCGTTGAGACAGGACCGAAGCAGCTGCCTTTCATCACAGCCAAGAGAGGAGGATGTTCGGCGGTTTGTGGCTAGCACAGTGACCCTGGCTGGCTTTGTGGGCTGCGTAGACGAAGTTAAGAAGTCCACTTGCTCCGCCTCATTTTGACATAGTCTGAGTCACCTTGTCAGAGATTGGGGTCCTGTGAGAGTGTTCACGTCCAAAAGGAAAATAAGGTGTTGCAGCGGTGAGCAACGGGCCGGCTTCCAGACGTCAAGGCAGGGCTGCTGTTCTGTCCCTTCTGGCCTTTTTTGTGCGTTGGTGCGGTGTGTGTGCACAGTTCTCTGCCGCTTCGTCACGTGCACAGTTGTGTAAGTGCTACTGTGGTAAGGTGCAGGATCATCTGTCCCTAGTGCTGCCCCTTGACTCTCCCACCCACCTGCCTTCCTTCCCTCCACCTTCCTTCCCCCAGCAACTCCTCGTCTGTGCTCCATCTCTGACTTTGCTGCTCTGAGAAGGCCCGGTAAATAGAATCCTGTCCCATGGAACTTCTTTGCAGTGGCTCTCTTCACTCAGCTCTGTTCATTGGCCCTCGGGGGCCTTCCAAGTTGTTGAGTCGATCAGTATTGTCACTGCTCGGTGGTATTCCACGGTGTGTGTGTTGAACATGTAGTATTCTTTTTCTCTTTATTTCCCTCACTTTTTTTTTAATCTTTGTGTGTGTGTGTGTGTGTGTGTGTGTGTGTGTGGTAATAAGTATTAAACCTAGAGCCTTTGCATTGAGCTACATCCTCAGCTCTTTTTTTAAAAAGAAATTTAATTTTGAGAGTGAGTCTTACTGAGTTGCTAAATTGTCTGGGCTGGACTTGAACTGGTGATCCTCTGTCTCAGCCCCCCAGAGTGCTGGAATTACAGTTGGGTACCACCATAGTCCTTTCATTCCTCCTCTCCTCCTCCTTCTCTTCCTCCTCCTCCTTCTTGTGGTACTAGGGGACAAACCCAGGACCTCACACATGCTAGGGAAGTGCTCTACCACTGAACTGCACCCCCAGTCCTGATATTTAATATTCCTGCCGTAACTAGCTAATGCTTAGCAGCTTAAACAGTGTAACACAGACCTTGCTAGACCAAAAGTCCATGTGTTAGCAGTCTGTTACTTTCTTCTGAAAGTTCTAGGGGAAGTCTTGGTTACTCCTTCCCATTAGTAGAGTTGGAGTCCCTGTGGTTGTAGGACCGAGGTTCCTGTTTTCTCGTTGGCTGTCAGCAAGGGCTATTCCCAGTTTCTGGATTGAGGCCATTCTTGTTCCTTGGCTCTTCAGCGCCTCCACCCATGAGCAGCACCAGCCCTGGCAGTGGGTGTCACTCTAGGGCTTGGAACCCCTCCTGCCTTTTGCCCCTGCATTTCCTCCTCTCCTGCCGCCCCCTTCCACATTGAAGAACTCAGATAACCAGATTGTTCCCACCTAGATAATCCAAGAGCATCTCCCGTCTCAAAATCTTTATCCTCCATCATGCCTCTGAAGTCTCTTTTGGCTACATCAGATAGTGTGTGCACAGGCTTAAGAATCAGGGTATGGATCTCTCTGGGGCCAAATGCGTGTCCTTTGTATCAGAGATATGCCCTACTTTAACCATTTACATTTGATTGCTTCCAGTTTGTGCCTATTACAAATACATCTGCTATGAACATTCTTGTAAATCTCTTTTTGTCATTGTTTTCCTTCTTTTTTTTGAGTTTTGTCTGTGTTGATCTGTGTAGATGTTGATTCCGTGTGGGGCCCCTGTGTTCCGTGTGAGTGGTGGTCCTGAGAGTCGTACTGCGTTGTGTTCCACCCCATGACTATTCCCAGGTGCCTTCATCTGTCTCCCTATGGGTGGCCACAGGCTGCTTCCACCTTTTTTTCTACTGCAAACTGCAGTGAACACCTGTGTGCAGATCTCCAGGTATGCGGCATATAGTATTTTTCTAGTCTGGACCTGTAGGAGGGATATTTCTGGTGCTGGAGTGTGTTTGTCCTATCCATTTCAACTTTTCTTGTCTAATTGTTCTCTAATACCTTTTTACTCCACCAGCAGAGTTGAAAGAGTTCTCTGATGTCTCTGCCAACCTTAGGAGTCCCTGCTCCTTGTAATTTCTGAACTACCTTCTCTTTAATTAATTTTTCATTTTGGATGCGTCTAGAACCTATCCAGAAGGTATGCAATAGTATCTGGTGGTTTTGATTTGCATGTCCCCGTCCCTGTTGGGGACACCCACAGGGCTCCACGCAGCCCCTCCTCTCTCTGGGTCCTTCCTGGCCTCTTTTCTCCTGACACCAGGATTTGAGGTCGCTGCCTCCTCCTGCTCTCAAGCATTAAGATCTGGGCAACGCAACCCGACAACTGAAATTTGGCGTCTTGTCTGAAATTACAGGATGTTCCTTGGGCCGCCGTGTTTCCATAGGAACAAGTAACAGTCATCCTTCATGATTAGGTAGTATCCATGGCAACCAAGCCAGCAGCATTTGAATGAAACCGATTTTATTTTATTTATTTTTTGCAAACACATGAAGGTTAAAATGCATTTCTCTGACTGTGTATTGCAAGAATAGGGAGAAATCCTTGTCTCGCTGGTGAAATGGAGACCCCTTCAATTTCCTAGTGGAAAGAGTCCAGGACAGCTGACCTCAGAGCCCAGGTTTGCAGACAGGATACTTAGGAGGTCCCGTAAAGGTCATACAGTGAGTCTGAGTTGAGGAAATACTCCTGGACTGTGCTTGGAGGTCTGGGGAAGACACCTAAGTGTAGCCTGCCTCTCCTGTCCCATGACTTCTTAGAGATGCCACCTTCATGCTGTGTGATCTCAGTGGATTCACTTAACCACTCTGAGATTCTGCTTGCATTAGCTATGTTGCTGAGATCGCCCAAGGTCTGCTTCCACATATTGGTATAAAGCTGTGCTGCCACACCAGAGGCCAAAGGCAGCAGAGTTTGGGTCTAAGACTCTGAGGTTAAATCCCCAGAGATGGAGGCATAGTTAGGTTGGGGCGG
This sequence comes from Ctenodactylus gundi, assembly GCA_004027205.1. NCBI lineage: Eukaryota > Metazoa > Chordata > Mammalia > Rodentia > Ctenodactylidae > Ctenodactylus > Ctenodactylus gundi. The sequence goes on from PVKB01001262.1 coordinate 135,142, forward strand.
GGGGGTCATTTTCTTTGTGAAATAGAGGTCTTGCTTTGTTGATTCGTTGTTTTGTCTTGGGAATGGAGGAAATCACTGTTCTTACTCCCTGGATTAACTGGATTGAGGATTGGTCGGGAGCCCAGATAAGGAAAGGGGTTGGGCTGGAGTCACACAGCAGAGTCAGGGCTAAACCCAGTCCCCTCCCCACCCTATGCTCCAGATCCCCCTGCCTTCCCTGAGACCGAGTGTGGTCTTGGGGGGCCTTCCTACATGGCGCACTTATAGAAGAAGCTACTTTTGTCTCTTGGAACCTCCCGTTTTCCTCTTCTGGAGAACAGGGCACTTTGTGGCTGTTCAGGTTGGTGTGTGAGATTGTATCTGAACGGGTCCAGAGCACACATCCTCCCTGAGGGGGTTAGCGCAGGCAAAACATTAGTTTTTAGGAGGGTCTTACTTGCTCTGTTTTTATATAAAGCCTGACCTATGAGGTGTGGCCAATAATTAGAATGGGAGCTTAACATTTTAAAAATATTTGATCACAGTAAAAGACACATTGCACTTAATCTCCCTCAAGATACTCCCCCACCCCAACCCGCTTAATCCCATGACAGTTGCCACTTCTGGAAGCAGTTCTGGACTTCCTCTTCCGGTCTCCACAGTCAGTGCCTCCAGTCATGCTGTGGTGGCTCCCTCGACGTCCTGAATTGATTTACAGTGCTTACCTTTTAGTAGGGGTTTAATGTAAAATGTATGATATGTTTTGAAGGTGGTTGGAGAATCCACCGATGATGATTTCATGTGCTATGAGAGGAACGTGGGTAAAGGGACAGGCCCCTGGGGCGTGACCTTCAAGACTGTATCCTCGCCCTTGGCTCCTCCCTCCCTCTCCCTCTCTGCTTCCGGTCCCTTGCCGTGAACAGCGCCCTCCTCCTGGGCCTGCAGCATGCCCTTCCTCCTTGCCAGTTGACCGTGAATGGACTGAGACCTCTGAAACGCGAGCTCATGTCCCCCTTTCCTCCCTGATAATGTGGGTGTTGCGTATTGTGTCCCCAACATGAGAACGTGACTAAGACACCTTTCTGGGTCATTTTGGCATTGGGGAGGAGCCATAAATCACACATTGCCAGATCTGGCGAGTGAGGTGGATGGGAATGCACCATAATGTTTTTACAAGCCTGCCTTTCTGTTGGATGGTGCTCAGCAGCAACGTTCACTGTATTTTTGGTCACACCTTTGGACATGAAGGAGGACTCCCAAATCTGCTTCAGGAAACGGCAAGAATGATGGGATAAGTTTGAAGCCAGGGGGACCACCTTGAGGAGGGATTAAGGGCAATGTGTCTTGGACTGTAGTAAATTTTGAAACATTTAAGCATACAGTTACATATTTTGATCCCCTGTGTATACAGTGCATGAAAGATTTCTGTATACTTTTGGTATGAAATTTTATGGGCATGTTACTAGGGAAAAAGTATCTAAAAACACTCCTCCAGGGCCATGATAGTGAAACAGGTTGAGAAACATTGGTCTGGTTAAACCAGCCATTTATATGGTCATTCTTACTACCTTTGTGTTCGGGGTGTTGTGTCAGGAAAGACCCTGGCCTGTCCCAGACTCTGCCCCCAGTGTGACCATGAGTGAGCTCCCTCCCACCTTCAGGATTGAGTCCAGGGTCCAATCAGGAGCAGAGGCTCCCTCACACTAGGACCACAGAGGAGCTCTTGCCACGGCAGGTGTGGGGAAGCAGCAGGCCTGCTCCGTGGAGGGCTTGAGAGAAGCTGAGAGTTCGGCCCACGGGGCGTAGGCCTGTAATCCCAGCACTCCGGGAGGTCATGAGAGAGGTTGGCAGATTTGAGCACAGCCTGGGCAATGCAGGGATTTAGTGAAACCCTGTCTCAAAATAAGAAGGGGTGGGAGGGCTGGGGATGTGGACCCTGGGCTTGATCTCTAGCCCCACAATAGACAAATAGTGAGCAGAGAGTGAGGCATTGGAAGGCCAGGGCCAGGAGATAGGGCCACCTTGGCAGGGGCTAGAACCCTCATCCCTCTGATCACCTGTCAGGAACCCCCACACCCCCATAGCAGCTGAGGGCCCAGTGGCGTATGATCAGTACAGTATAGAGCTATACAGTGCCTTGGAGCAGGAGGCAGGCAGAGGGAGCAGAGAATGGACCTGGGGACAAATAGAAACTACCTGGGAAGGTACCAACGTTCCCCTTTGGAGGGCAGAGCCCTGCAGAGCATGGGCTGGGAGACTCTGTGCCATGAGAAGAACTGCTCACATTGTCCCAGGGAGATAGAGCTGCTGTCCCACCTTCCCAGCAGCTGCCTTTCTGGGCTAGGGATGGAACCGGGACCTTGCATAAGTGAGGCAAAGGTTCTACCGCTGAGTTCCACTGCAGCCCCAAGGGTTCTGTTTCTTCTGTTACTATTTTCTTAGATGAAGCCTTGTGTGTTGCCCAGATTGATCTGGAACTCCTGAGCTCGGTGGTCCTCCTGGCTCAGCCTCCCGAGTAGCTGGGACTACAGGTGTGCACCACCGCTCCCAGCCTCAGGGCTTCTGAATGAGACTTTATGGCTGTTTGGGGAGCACCCAAGATTACAGATCTGTTGGATGAGGGCATAACAGCCAAGTTCCTTTCCCTCTGACCTTAGTTTTTGTCACTTGTAAAATGTGAAATTGCATCGAGCAACCTTTGAGAACCTCCAGGCTTGGACCCAGGAAGCAAGAGGCAGGATTCTTGGTAGGTCCTGGAGGTCATTAGGTTTGGTCGCAGGGGAAGGGCAGCTTCATGAGGCACCTGTGTTACCAAGCGATCCATGTGCCTCTTACCTAGTGCCATAAAGAAGGCCCACCTGCCCAGGGAGGGTGTGTGAAACTGGCCGTGTGTGTGTGTGTGTGTGTGTGTGTGTGTGTGTGTGTGTGTTCATCTCAGGGAAGGGGGTTATGAGGAGCTCCCATAGTGATCTGAAGGCCTAGCCTCTGTCATCTTGGTGATCTGGGAGTCCTACTGGGGAGACCTGGCTCTGCCAGCTGAGTTCCGTGATGGCTGTGGGTATCCCGTGTTTGATAGCTGAGTTGATCAAGCACTGTGGGGTGCTTACCTCAGAATGGGGCTGGAAACAGGCTCCCATGCTCTTGCCACGAGGAGGTAACTGTGGCTCAGGGATAGGGTGACAAGTAGCAAGTCCGCACAGCTCGCTGATGTGGAGTGATGGGGCGAATCACTTGGCTGTAAGTGGTGAGGCCACTGCCAGTAGAGGAGGGGGCATTGCCAGAGCTTCAGGATGACTGCATTAGATAGAAAGGACAGGGTGGAGGTGGGGCATTCCTGCCTTGTGGTGGGCTCGGTGACTTTGCTTGCCAAGGAAATCAGCCCAAGGGGGTGCCATGCAGTGGCCTTGGGTGTCAGGGTGAGGAGTGCATTCTCTCCAGGGGCACTGAGGAGGTGGGAAGCAGGCTAATTGGCACCTGACTGTGCCTGACCTACCGCCTTGTCCCCTTGTCCTTTCCTCAGAGAGGGGGTGGGAGTTGGGCTGTGCCTCTAGCTAAGGTTTGCGTCCTTGGTTGAGCTCCTGATGCCTACTGTGTGTCAGCCCCTTGGCTAGTTGTTAGGAACTAGTGGGCTCAGCACTGCTAGAGACACAGAATCAAGGTACAGACACACCTGGGCCCCCTCATTCCTGCCCTGTCACTAGCTGTGTGACCTTGGGCTAGTGATTACACCCTGAATTTCAGATCCTGCCCTGGTAAAATGGGCTCCCAGTGCTTGCTTGGCTGGGCGCTGTGTCTCCCGTGTGGGTGGGACACCGAGGTGGCGGTGATGAGTGCTGCTCTAGAGCACAAGGGGACACCTCGTGGGCGGAGGTGGCATGTGATGTTCCAAGTCACAAGCGAACGCGGTGTGGAGGTGGTGTGTGCTGCCCCCGAGCACCATGGGCATCCCCCTCCCGATGGAGGACATACCTACTGTTGTAGATAAATGGATTCCGGGCATGGGGGTGGGGAAGAGAGACAGAGGCAGACGGGGGAGTGTGGGAAGAGATTTCCTAGGGAAACCTCCAGAAAGAGTGGGTGTCTCTGGAATGTGACTCGCAGAGCTGGAGGAGGAGGGGTGAGCAGAGTTCTAAGCAGGAAACACCAGCTAGGGAAGCCGTGCGAGCCCTAGGGAATGGCTGTCCGATTGGAGCTCATCCTCAGTGGGAGAGGGGCTCGCTGGGGACCCCTGTGCAAGTGGCTGCATGCAGGGAATGGAGCAGAAAGCGCAGCTGGGGCCCGGCGCTGTTCAGCCTCCGGGAACCTGCTCCAGCCCAGGTCAGTGTGTGGTGCCCACTCGACGTGCACGTGGGGCGGTCGGGCGTGCGTGCCACAGCATCTGCATGAACGAGAAGGTGCGCAGTTCCCAGGGGCACCGGTGCCCCCTGCTCTGCACCTGTGTCCCCCGAGGAGGGGAACCCCGAGCCCTGTTCTTTATACACTCCCGTGTGAGTCAGCTGGTCTTTCCCCAGCGGGGCCCCGTGCACCAGACTCTGTGCTGGCGATGTGGAGATGTAGCCGGCTCAGGTGTGGGCGGCAGGAGCTTTGCACGCACAGGCACACACAGCATGCCAGTGAGAGCACTGAGTAGGCGCGGGAGGGGGCACTGGCCAGCGGGAGGAAGGGCTTACCAAGAGTCTCCTTCGACGCTGGTGGGTGGTCAGCGTGGTGAAGGGGGCCTCAGTGCAGCCAGCCCCAGAACAGGAGAGTCAGCTGGGGGTGCCATGGAGGGCCACGGAGGGATCGGCCCGGCTGGGCCCGCTCAAGAGGTCCTCAGTCGGCCTACTCAGGCCATGGCAGGAGTTTCCCAGGACCTGTCTCCATTTAAAAACCTGAATATTTTATGTTTTTAGAACTCAGATTTTGAGCTTTGCTTGAATGTAGGAAGCTGCATCCCTTTTCTTCTGCATGCGCGCGCGCGCACACACACACACACACACACACAGCTATGATGTAGCTGCCCTGGCTGCTGCTTTCCTCCATTCCCTTACCATCCTGCCTCTGCAGACTTCCAAGCTTAAAGCCTCTAGAAAAGAAAAGTCTGGACTAGAAGTCAGAGTTACAGGCTGTCATGGAAGGCACCTAGGAGGTCAGCTATGCTCCCATGAAGTGTGGCCTCCCAGAAGATAGTTGTCTGTCCGCCGGCTTGTGTACCCCACTGACAGGGAGCTTGCTGTATCACAGGGCGTGTCTTGAAGTGCAGGCTTTGGGCAGCACTTTTTAAAAACTTATGGTAAAATACATAAAATTAGCCATTTAAATCATTTTTGCCTGTCTGCTTATCCTCTCTCTCTCTCTCCCTCTCCTCTCTTTCTTTCTCTCCCTCCTCTCTCTCTCTCTCTCTCTCTCTCTCTCTCATGTTTTAAATTTTAACACGTTTTAAATTTTATTTGTTTATTTGTGTTGTGGTACTGGAGACATTTTGACTTGTTTTCATATGAGGTGCCCTGGGGATTGGACCCAGGCGCTCACACGTGCTAGGCACGTACTGTACTACTGACCTATGTGCCTAGCTCTTTTTGTGTTGACACAAGGTCTCAGTAAGTTGCCTGGGTTGGTCTCCCGCTTTCCATCTCCTGCTTCGGTCTCCTGAGTGTCGGGAACTACAGGTGTGTGCCGCATTTTGACCGCCGTCGAGTGTACGGTGACTCATGAGCATTCACAGTGGCGATGTTGTGTAGCTACGGGGGTCTCCATCCTTAGAAATCGGAACCATTCAGTAGAAGCTTCCCATCCTCCTTCCCCAGAGTCCCGGGGAACCTTCAATCTGTTTTCTGTCTCCATGAGTTTGACTATTCCACATCCTACCTGTAGCTTCATCCACTGTTGGTCCTTCTGTGCCAGCTTATGTCGTATGTCACCAAGGATGATGTCTGCAGGGTTCCAGCAGCACTGGCTGGAGCTTGACTTCCCTTAGGGCCGGGTGATTCCATTGAACACATCCACCTCATTGTGCTTATCCTGTCATTGGCTGACGATGGCCCTTGGGTTGGATCTGCCATTCACCCGGTGTGAACAGTTCCACTCAGACACTGGCGTACAAGTGTGTGTCTGATCCTTGGCTTTTTAGTTTTTTGGGCGTGTAGTGGAATTACTGGGTCATGTCATAATTCTGTGTGTAGCTTTGGGGGTGCTGTCACAGCTTTCCACAATGGCTGTCCCATTTTATAGTTTGCCTGTGTCCTGGCCCTGATGGGGTTGCAGGAAGACCATGGCATGTGTATGGTAGCTGTTGAATTTGCTTACGCTTTCTCTTCTTCCATTGACAGAGTCACCCCAAGAAAGGCCGGGCTCCCGGCGCAGCTTGCCCGGCAGCCTCTCGGAGAAGAGCCCCAGCATGGAGCCCTCGGCTGCGACACCGTTCCGGGTCACGGTAACTATCTCTGCGCCACCACCACCGCCACTGCCACCACCATCACCACCTCGCCCTGGGGTGCTGCTCCGCGACCCCACGGCCCCCCTCCTGGAGCCTCACGGACCGGGAGAGCGCCCAGCCTCCCTTGCTCTAGGTATCCGATCCCTTGGCGGCTCCCCTCTCCGTGGCTCGCTCCACCCCCAGGGGGCCACACGGGTCCATAATTCCAGGGAGGGGGCAGGACAGGGGCCACCAGGGCCCAGCGCTGACCTGCCTGGGAAGACGAGGCCAGGCTGCACCTGTGCAGCCGTCGTGGGCACACACACTGAGATGCGCAATTTTTCTTTTCTCTTATGGACGTTCTGTGGCATGTTGTTGTTTTAATTTTGTTGTGGCAGAAAATAAAAATAATTCTGTACTCTCCAATTGATGATTTCTTGGAATTAACAAAACAGAACGTAGATATTGTAGCTCTTGAGTTAGGCAATTCACATATAAACTTTTCGTTAACAATCTAAATGACTGTGTGGAAACAGACCCCGGTGACTTTCAATGCCTGACTTCCATGCCGTGTGTGTTCCCTCATGTGTATGTACACACTTGCCTTGTTCATGTGTGCATGCGTGTGCACATGCACATACACCCATTTTTGAGTCCTTTTCCTCTGACTCAGCAAGTGTGACTGTGTCCCTTCATCCAAAGCTGCAGCCAGCTCCAGACGTGTGGCGCAGTAGCGGGCCAGTTGCCTTCCCCCAGGGAGCTCCGGTCTAGATTGTATCAAAGTTTGACCATTTGGACATCTGTTCATTGACTCGGAGGGCTTTACAGCCTGGCTGCTGCACCCCAGGCGCTGTTCTAGAGGCAGGCGGAGCAGGACAAGGTGGACAAAACCCCCAGTGAGCGGGCCTTTTCCTGTCAGCACTCCAGGCTGCTGTGGGCTCCAGAGAGGGCTTCTGGGAGGTGGTGTGCTTGGGAGGTGCTCTTTGTGCGGAGGCCCAAGTGGTGAGGTAACAGTCCTGTGACAGGAGGGGAGTGGAGGGGGTGAGCACACAGTGCTGAGAGGTGCTGTACCTGGCGACATGGCTCCAGGGGAACTGGGAGTGCTCACTGTCCCCATGGGTAGGAGAGCTGTCCCCTGGCAGCTGACTTTTGAGCTAGGTCCCGGAGGTCATTGGAAATCATCGGGACACTAGTTGTGGGTATGTTGTGGCATGCTGAGGTACTCTCTTGCCTGGCACCAAGGGGTCCCACTTGAAGGAGGTGAGATTGGGGAGCTGGCTGGAGAGCCTGGAGGACAAGGCTAGGGGGAGTGGGCATTCCCCAGGGTTGCTGATCTTCCTGTATGTCTGTAATGCATACAGGTGCTTTGAAAAGTAGTTAGGGACTAGGGGATTGGCACAACGGTAAAAGCGCTTGCCTTGTGAGCACAAGGCCCTGAGTTCAAGTCTCTAGCACCACATAGAGCCAAGCATGGTGGCACACACCTGTAATCCCATCACTTGGGAGGCTGAGGCAGGAGGATTGCCACAAGTCCAAGGTCAGCCTGGGCTCCATAGCGAGCTCAGGACCAGCCTGGCCTATAAGCAAGACCCTGTCTCCAAACAAAAGAGTGGTTATAGGGCCCCTCCAGATCACAGTTGGGCCTGGGGCTGTGCCTGGGCACCTGCTTTCTAACAAGCTCCCTCAAGAGGTAGTTCAGGAGCTGGGCGTCAGCTTGTGGCACCAAAGAAGAATCTGTGCTGAGAAGGACTGGGGTCACACCCGGTGTGTGTTTGGTGGGTTCCCGGTTCCCCATCCCCTGGAGCAGAGGCCAAGTCCTGCCAAGGCTGCACAGGTCAAAGCAAGCGTCACGGGGTTGGGGAGCAAGGACTGGTCACACCCTAGCCGCCAGTGCTGAGGGAGCACTTAGGCACGCTGGGCACCGTGCTCACTGCCTTATGTCCCTCGTCTTCTTTCATCCTCCAGACACCCCTGCAGCTGGGCTTTGATGGCCCCATCTTATAGATGAGGAAACTGAGACACAGAAAGGTAAAGTCATTTGCCCAAGCTCCGGCCACGCTAATAAGTGGCAGAGCCACAACAGGGACCCAGGTGTCCTTGCCCCTGGGGTTGCGTGTGCACTCCCTGGGGCTGAGAGGACCGGGAGGAGTGCCCTCGGCGTGCCTTCCTCTGCACTCCCAGTGAGTGTGACATCACACCTTGAAGGTGCCATCCTTGGCAGCACTGGGATTGCTAGCTCTGCCAGGCGCTTCTCCTGTTGTGGTGTCTTCACTGTGTTTCCTGGGGTGGAAACTACCTGCGGGTCTGAGCCAGCGCTGGCCTGTGAGTCTTGAGTCACCCCAGACTCAGCTCCCAGTTCCCTGCCTGGGGAGAGTCTGGGGTGGGCAGCGTCTCCACCTCAGCCACGTCGCCCGCCCCTGCAGAGGGGTGCTGTCAGGGTCACCACTTCCCAGCTGAGGAGTTTGAGGTTCAGAGAGCTAACGTCATGTTGCTGGCATCACCCAGGTCCTGTGCAAGAGGAAGGCACCGTGCCGGGAAAGCTGTGCGTGCTGGTTTTGTGTCTGTCTCTGGGCACTTTGGTTCTTCTGTGTGCAGCAGCTAAGGAAGGGGCGTGCGTTGATACCGTGTCTCCAGCTGGTGCTCAGAGCTGGGACGACTAGAGAGAGCCGATGTGGAGAGCTGGGCTCAAATGCTGGCCGTTCTGTGAGCCGTGCAACCTTCTTAAGCCACTAAACTTGTCCAAGCCTTTCGTCCCGGCCAATAGCGAGGAGCCACAGTCCGGCCTTGATGGGCATGGTGGAGGGTCCTTGGAACTTGCTAGCTGGGGTGTGACCCATGATAGATGCCTCACAGATCCACGATTAGGACCCAAGTGAAAATTGTGGTTTGATTTTTGTCTTCGGGCTAGTATAAGTCTGGGGAAGGTCGGGCAGAGGGCAGACGAGGTATCGGGCAGGTCTCTGGCTGGTCAGAAGGACCTTCTGTACCCCCATTTCTGCAGCTGCATCCTCATGCTTAGCTGACCCCTGCTCTGGTAGACTCCAAGGGAGCTGGGGGAATGTGGTTCTGCCCTGGGAGAGGCTGGGGAAATGGCACAACATACACTTGAGTCACTGCATGGCCACCGGGGCGAGACGTCGCTGTCTCTGCTGGGGCTGCCCCATTGGGAGAATCTGTGTGTTGGTGTCTATGATCTGTGGAGCTCCCTCTGCCCACCTCCTCTGTGACAACCAAGGGGGGGTAAGGGCTGGGCTCACCGCAGGTCACCAGCCAGCTGGGAGCATTTTTCTGAGCTTGGGTTGTTTGCAGAGGCTCCTTTCTGGTGCGTACCCAGAGCTGCAGCCACTCTGTCGGACTCAGGTGGCTCAGGGCCATCCCACCTGTCTCTTAGAGACCACGTGACTCAGTCCCTGGGGTAGATTTATAAGGCGATGTGTTGTTCAGGCATATACAACAGGTGCTCCAATGCTCTGGTGTGGCGACCGAGAGAAGGGGCTTTGGGAGAAGGCCAGTCTGGCTTTGAAAAGCCCTTAGGGTGTCAGCCAGCTCTTTGACCAGGGAGAGGTGTGGCCTTTGCCCACCTGTACCTCTTCCCCTGCCTAAAGGTGGGGATGGGGTGGAGCAGTGGGTCTAGGCCTAGAGATGGTGTGTGCATGAGATCTGCAGGGACCCTGGATGAGGGTAGGGGGGCAGAGGCTGGGGTTAGGTGGCCCAGAAGCCTCCTGATCACCTTGGCGTTGCCAGGGATCCACACCAGGTCTGTCTTTTCCGTCCAGTGGGAGGGAGGCAGAGAAGGAAGGACAGCAGCCCCCCTCAGCGGCGCCGCCATGCTTACGGAATCACTGGGAGAACTGGTGATTGCGCTGGCCTCACCGCAGAGCCCTCCGCTGGGGGCAGAGACCGGCCCAGCCTTCCCCGCTGTGGCCTGAGTCCTTCCTTCCTCTCTCCTTCCTCTGGCCCGCCCCAGCCCCTCCTGCTGACTTTGAGGAGGGCGGAGTCAGGGGTGGAGGGTGGCCGAGGCTCTGGGAAACTTGACAGCCAATTGATTCCTCCTTGGGAAGTTGAGAGTGGAGAGTCGTGTTTGAAGGTTTAGCTGAAAGTAGGTCTCTGGGCTGTTTTTTTTCCCCCCTGAGGTGGAGAAGGAGAAGTGTCAGAGGGGAAGGCCCAGGGCCCCGGCCGAAGCTGCAGGTGAGCTCGGTACCACCTCTATTGCCGATGCTTCCGGGAGCCGGTCTTCGATGCTTTTCAACAACTCACTGTGACTGGTGCTTGGTTGTGCCCATCCTACATGGTTCTGACACTGTGACAGAGAGGTACTTGGGGTGCTGTGGGAACCCAGAGCAGGGGATCTCTGGCTGAGGAGAGTAGGAAAGAATCCCGACAATAAGGACCTTTGAGGGTGGGCTTTGAAGGATGTGTAAGAGTACGTCAGGAACACAGGGAGAAAAAGAGTTCAAATAGAGGGGGATCTGACCAAATAGGGACGATGGCTAGAGGTGGAGCCAGCAGGTCACTGGGTGTGGCTTCAGCTCCTCACTCCCACATGTCCTGGGCCCTCCTTGGGTTCAAGCTGTCCTTTTCCTACACACACAGAGAAACAGGCACATGACGAGAGACGGACATGCAAGGTAGTGGGTGACCCCCAAGGCCACCTTGGAAAAGCCATTACAGAGGAGGAGGTAGTGCAACCTGGCCGGGATGGAGGAGCCAGTGGGGCTCAGGTCGCACGGTGTGCCTGGGCCAAAGCTGCAGCTAAGCTGCAGTCTTGGTGCTCCCCCTGCCCCGTGCTCCTTCTCCCAGTTCCCTCCTGCCTTCTCCTCCCAGCATGCATCAGTTCCTGGGTGCAGGGGGCTTTGGGAAGTGGCCACTTGTGGGCCCACGCTCGTGGAGGCACCTGGGCACTGCCGTGGGCTGCAAGGGACGACTCACAGGGCAGGGCGATTGAGTCCTCAGTGCCAGCCAGTACCACTGTCCGGCCCCGTCCGGCCCAGCTGCAGCTCCAGGTTACCCTGGGACGGTAGGCAGATGGGCAGGCCAGGCCTGCGAGCTAGTGCACATAGGGAGAACTGAGGCCAGAGAGCAGGAAGATGCCCAGGGCACCATGTGGGGCTCTTCCCACCTGTCCAGGCTGCTTCTGACCTGTCTCAGGTGCACCAGGACGCATCCTCAACTGCGATCCTAGCCAAGCCTCTTGGCACAGGCCTGGCATCTCATACCCTGGGAGGCTGAGGCAGAAAGATGCAAGGGTGAGCCCACCCTGGGCAACTCTGTGTGAGACCTCATGTATGGAAAAATGGGTGGGTGGGGGTGTCAAGGCCCTGAGATGGATCAGAAAAGAATATCCATGGTCCTCAAATAGGTGAAAGGATGCCAGCCACCCAGACTTGGCCCGCTGTGACAGCTGTGGTGATACTGTCTAGTTGGTCGCCAGGTTGCCCCTCCCTCCCCCATCCGTGCCGGCTTCCTACTCAAATTACAGGGAATTTGCTGCTCTTCAGGTGGCCTGTCCTCCAGCCAGCCTGGTGGGTGTGTGGCCCGTGAGTGGGTGGGCAGGAGGGCGGGTCCCCATCCTGCGTTCCTGGAGCGGGCTTGCAGGGGGGAGCTCCTCACACACTCTGCTCTTGCTCATGCGGCGCTATCCAGGGTGGCCCCAGAGGAGTGTGGGGTCGGGGGCATCAGAGCCTCCTGAGTCCCAGGCCTGGGACAGGCGGGACCGCAGCTTGCGTGAGCTGCAGGCGGCCCACCCAGCATGAACAGATGAGGAGAGTAAAGCCCCGGGGGAAGGGACCAGCCCAGGGCCCACCGGGGTGGGAGTGGCGTGGTACTGCCGCTTGGGTACTGCGTGGCGCTTGGGTACTGCGTGGCGGGGCTGACTGCCTTTCCTGCCTCCTTGTTTTCTTTTGATGTTTTAACCAGCATCAACTCTGTCAGGCCAGTGCTGCGCCCTGAGGGTCCCAATAGGATTCCAGTAAAGATACCCAGGGGTTGGATGGGGCTTGATGAAGTTGTTTCTGGGCAATGGAGGGGACAAGGACATTCTGGGTGGCTAGAACAGCCCCTGCGAAACTCAGGAGATGGGAAAGAGCCAGAAGAAGTGGTAGGCAGGAACCAAAATGGGAGGAGCTGGCGGGGACAGAGGTGACCTGAGGCCCGTGGTGGAGTAGATGGGAAGTGATGTTGTATTAACAGAAGTGTGGAATCCCTCAAAACGGAGGTGAGGTTAGTAGGTAGAAGGGGTCTGCATCCCGCCACTCTGGGAGGCTGAGATTGGAGGATCTTGAGTTCAAGGCCAGCCTGGGCAACTTAGTAATTTACTGAACTTTTTTCTCAAAATAAAAACGATGTAAAAAGAGGCTGGGGCTGGAGCTGAGTGCAGAGGTCCTGGGTTCATTCCCCCATACTGCAAACAAGACCCTGTCTCCCAGGAGCCTTGTCAGAGGCAAGCTCGCCCATTGCTGGGGGCCGCCTTCCTCTTCTTACATCCCTTGGCCCAGGGTCTGCCCAGGAGGGAGAGGGGGTGAATCCGGGCCACCGCTTCCCTCTGTGACAGCAGGTTGCCTAGGCCAGTTGCCCAACTCTGAGCCTTCTCCATTTGTAAACTGGCACAAGGGAACATTCAGCTTGTGTTCACGCCCAGCCCACTTTTTTGCGGGAGGACCCCTGTTCTCCACTTCCCCAACTAACCAGCAGAGCCCTCCTTCTGCACCCCCTGGGCGCCCCAGCAGTATCACCCAGCAGGCCCTCCAGGCTCAGCTCTAGTCCCAGGGGATGGGGAGGGGTGAGGACCTCAGGGGCCCTTAGGTGGGTGCCCTGGTCGTGTGTGGATGGACAGAGCTCGAGGTGTCTGCGCAGGTGGCTTCCCACCAGTTGGGGGCAGCAGAGGGCAGCGAGTGGACACCTGGTGGCTGATCCCAGGGAGAGTTAAAGTCCCAGGGGTTTGTGTACTCAGGGTTCCTGGCTGAACTAAAGAGCTGTGGGGCCCAACCTCCCAGCACGGAGCACCCGGCCAGCTCCCAACAGCGAGGCCTGCTGTGCCTGAGCTGGCTGGACCTGGCTGCCCAGGGAGGTGGATCACTGAAAGAGAGACCCTGGTCAGGGACACTAAAGGGGCCACGGGGGGGCCAAGAAAGCCCGGAAGGGGTGCTGTCCTGTGGTCTCCAAGCTGGGGCCAGTGGTCTGTCACTGTCATCTGTGGCAGTTTTCTGGGCACCTTATTCCAGCCTCCTGAGTGCTTTGGAGGGAACAACGCTGTGCTGCTCTGTGCCTAGGCCCCAAGGGCTGCCCACACGGTTCTGATCCTAGCTTTCCTTTTCTTCTGCATAGTGGGGGTCGTGAGGCCTGTTTAGCACAGACCAGTGGGTCAGCCCCAGTGCCGGGCACTCTCGGGAGTTGTCTTATCACACCCTTGTAACCCGTGAGGCCCATCACACACGTCACTTTCCAAAGGTGGCAAAATCGGGGTAGACAGAGTGAAGAATTCACAGAGTGTCACGCAGCTCTGAGCAGGGCCACGGCAGACTGCACGGGGCTGGGCTTCGGTGCCTGGCCCTGGCTCGGCTAGCCAGTGTTGTTTTTCTCCATCCCTCCCTCCCTTTCCTGTCTGGCTCTCTCTTGCTGTGGTAGTGGGGATTCAGGGCACTTCCCACACTGAGATACATCCCCAACGCCCCCTCCAACTGTTGGGTTTTGAGACAGAGTCTCAGTTGCTAAGTGGCCCAAACTGGGCTCAGACTTGTGATCCTCCTGCCTCAGCCCTTCAGAGTGCTAAGATTATAGGACTGCACCCCCAGACCCTACTGTCATTCTCTTCTTAGGGATGAAAATGCTGAGGCCCCAAAAGGGGAGCTATATTGTCTTGGGTCACACAGCCAGTAGGGGACAGAGTGGGTGTTTGAGGCTGGTCCTTGCCTCTACTCACGATAACTTGTCTGGCCCCTGAAGGTCAGAAGGCATCTCTGAGGGACAGACACCCTGAGGTAGGTGGGAGAGAGCCGGTCACCTGTTTCCACCTGCCCTGTGGCCCTGCAGGCTCTCCCCTCTGTCCCATTGAGCCGGGGGAGAAGGGGTGGCTGGATGTGGGGTACAAGGCACAGATGCCTCACTTGCCAGGCTTTCTCCTGTCATGAAAATAAAGTGATCAAGTGGCATTTGAGTTGGATCGCAGACGTAATTATATCTGAGGACTCAGTGGGAATGTTTCTAAAGCCAGGAGGCCCTCCATGGAGGTGGCAGCGGGCCATTCCCAACACAGGTCTCCAGGTCAAGATGAGTGACTTTTCCTTTGGAATTACATAAAGAATATCCAGAAGGAGCCACGGTGGTAACTCCCCCGCCCCAGCGCCTTAGATGGCTCGTCATCCTGGTGGGGTGGTGTGGTGGGGCCCAGGCCTGTCCCAGCCTCCATGCCTGGGGTTAGGTGGTGTGACCTTCTAGGACAGGGGCTGTTTTGTGATTCGTCTGGGCCCCGAGCATTGGGGCCAGGTCTCCTCTGCGGCTTTAGGGCAAGGCCTGTCTGTGGCAGGCACCCAGAGGCACCTGGAGGAACTGGAGAAGGTCAGGTGTGAGAGAGGGAGACAGCAGGAGGCCTTGGCATGGCCTCTCCACTGCTGAGAGCCCTGCACTGTGTCTGGGGCCAGAGTGGCCATTGCCCTGGGGGGAGACTAGTTGCCCAGCCTGCCCCCACTGAGCCAGTAAGGACAGCAGCCCTTGCCGGTTCCTCCCAGCTCTCAGAACTCCCAGGTGAGCTTGGCCAGCCATTGCCAAATCAGCTGGAGGGAGAAAGATCTATCAAATTGTTCCCCCAGGGTATGTTTGGGAGTGAAAATGCTTTGTTTTGTTTTGTGTTTTTTTTTTTTAGTAGTATGGGGATTGAACCTGTGGCTTTCATACTGAGCTACATCCCCAGCTTTTTCTTTTTTTTTCTTTTGTGTTTTTTTCATTCTGACACAGGGTTACTCTAAATTGCTAAATTGCATAGGTTAGGCTTGAACTTGCGATCCTTCCGGAGTGCTGGGATAACAGGTATATGTGCCACCATGAGTGCTGTCAACAGGGCCATTTTATCTTATTTTGCCTGGGAATTGAATCCATGGCCTTTGCACGGAGATTCATCCCCAGCCCTATTTGTTTGTTTAGTTAATAGTATTTTGAGACAGTCTTGCTAAGTCACTATATTGCTTAGGTTGTGCTTGAATTTGAGGTCCTCCTGCCTCAGCCTCCCAGAGTACTGGGATTATAGGCATGTACCACCTTCCCCAGTGAAAAGGGAGTTAAAAGCACCACTTATCAGGGTAGAATTATGGGGCTGCTGCCAGCACGCCTCCCCCCCTCCCCCCCTGGGTTTACTTATCCTGCAGGCCAGGATCTCCCTGGGGTCCTGGTTGTGCCCTGGTGGCTCTAGGTCCAAAACCAGCCTAACGTCTATCCCCGGCCATGCAGCCCTGGGGTTAGAGTGGGGACTCAACCCTCCAATTAGCACCGCTCTCTCCGGCAAGCTGTTGTCCCCAGAAGGTCCCTCTCCTCTGTTATCCCCTGCAAATGAGTCATGGGGGAGGCACATACAAGTGGGAGAGGAGTGAGAAATCGGGTGGACTGATCCCTCACTATTCAGATGGGGACACTGGGTCACAGGGAGCCCAGGATGCTTGCCTGGCACCCCCGCAGTCTGCTAGTGGAGTCAGAGCTGCGGTTCTGGAGCAGACTTCCTGCGCTGAACCCAGCGCTGCGGCTTCGTGCCTGTGTGTCCCCGTGCGAGTTGCTTGCGGTCTCTGAGCCTCTGCTCTCTCCCCTTGCACATGGGGCTGAGGGAATTAGAGATGCGTCATGCAAAGCCAGAGGGGGCCTGGAGTCAGCACCAGCTGGTCTCATTAGGGTGTGGCAGCAGCCCTCAGTGCCCTTCCCCCTGAGGGTTGTTTTCTTGCCACTGCCCACTCATGGAGAGGGCGCAGGCGCAGATGGGCAAGTTCTGAAGGGGAAGGAGCGCCGAGGTCAGTGAGTCACCCAGGAAGACTGGCCTGGCGGTGGGACCTTGGCAGAGGGGCCTGGAGGACGCAGAGAGAGAAAGAGCGAGAAGTGTGTGTCACCGCACTGCCCCCGACCCCTACACCAACCTGGGCCTTTGCACAGAGCTGCATTCCCAGCCCTTTGAATTAATTAATTGACTTGTTTATTTTGAGACAGTCTTGCTAAGTTACCCAGGCTGGGCTTGAGCTTGTGATCCTCCTGCCTCAGCCTCCTAGAGAGAGTGCTGGGATGACAGGCCTGTGCTACCCCATCAGAGAGAAAGGAGAGAGCCTAGTACAGGGTGAGGCACCCTGGTGGGGTCTGTTCCCTAGGGCCACTTCCCCTACCCCAGGACTGCGGGTTGGCCCGTAGCTTAAAGACTGATGAACGTTTTGCGGCCTTCTAGACCTCTGGACCAGGCTGACTATGCCAAGACCAATGTCCAGGCCAGAGGATTTACTGGATAGTGGGTTGTCGCATCCCGGGCTGAGACGTCAGGAGCGCACCCACAGTGTCTGATTTCTGTGCTGCGACGTCCGCCCAGTCCTGGGCCCTGGCAGGGCTCACCGAAGTTCTCTCCTCTTCCGCTTTCGCTGTGACTGGTCTTTCCTCTCCTGCCTCCTCCAGATCTCAGGGGTTCCACGAGAGACCCTAGGCTTTGGGTGTCCCCCACAGTGTAAGCCCGGCGCAGGAGGTGGTGTGGTATGGTTTACATCTGCAGAGCTCCCCGGAATGTGCAGATATTCAGAGGGCAGGCTTTAGGAAGGTGGCGGGACTGTGAGGCACCGACTTCAGCCGTGGATCGAGCCACGGGTGGGACCGTAATTATTGGGAAGTGATGGAAACAGGAGGTGGGGGGCACCTGGGGGAGCTGAAGGAAGGGTGGGGTGAAGGAGCTGGGTCGTGGTGGCACGACTTGGGGACCCCAGCGCGTCCCGGCCTCCTCCTCGCTGGCGCTTTCTCTCACTGCTTCTGGGCTGCCATGAGATCAGCGGCCTGGAGCCAGCAGGTCCTCCCGCCCGATGTTCTGCTCACCTCAGGCCCACAGCAGTGGAACAAGCGGACCAGGGAGTGACACACCTGCAACCACGAGCCAGAATAGACCCTTCCCTCTTTAACCTGACTGTCCTGAGTATTTTGTCACGGTGATGAGAAGCGAAGACATGAGTGAAGCTTGGAGACCCCAGGGCCTTGTCATTCACCCCATTTTACCTTTATACATGTGCCTGTGCTGGGAGTCTGCCTGGATTACTGGTGTGTGGCTGCCCTGCTCCTGCTCTCTGCAGCAGGCTTACCTGTTATTTCACCTTCAGTGTTTCTTAAATGTCTGCTGCTTCCTCCAGTAGGCCTACTCAGATTGAATGAATCCTTTAAAAAGCCTTCCAGAGGGCCTGGGTGCATAGCTCAGCTGTTAGAGTGCTTGCCCAGCAAACCTAGAGCCCTAAGTTCAGTTCCTGAGCACTATGTACAAACTAGCCGGGTGTTGTGGCCCGTGTTGGTAATGCCAGCACTGGGCTACATGGTGAGTTTAGGAACCAGCCTGGACGGACTGTGGAGCAAGACTATGTGGGGGTGGGGGAAAGCCTCCCTGAGCACTTCCTTTTACTATCCTAAATATTTATTAATTCACTGAGGAAATATTTAAGGAGCCAGGCTGCTAGGCTGCTGTGGGTTCCTGCTCAAGGCTTTATGATCTAGTATGTGTGGGAGACATTAAACAAGTTCGCGTATAATTACAAATGTGGAGAGTCTGCAAAAACACCTCCCTGGTCTGAGAGCATGAGGGAGGCCCGACCTGTAAGGACAGCCCGCGGTGGGGAGCGTGGTCCAGGCACAAAGGGCACATCCATTTCAGCCAGTCAGGAACAGAAACTGTGCCAATGAAAGTGATCTGGACGGCAGTAGTAGCTCGTAGTGTTTCCTGTGTCCCAGGAAGCGGGCTGAGCTCTTCTCATGCGTGGTCTTACCTTCAGTGGTCAGTCATCTCCATTTTGCAGAGGAAGAACCAGCCGGGCACGTTCTGCCACTAGCAGGAAGCTCTGTAGGCACTGAGTAATAGACTCCCCGCTCTATGGCCTCAGGAGGGAGACAGATTTACATTTGACTTGAGTTTCTCGAGAAATCGAGGTCAGGTCATAGAAGTGTACCAGGTGGGGAATTTCAGCTGTGTGGATCGGCAAGACAAGACAGGTTTGGGGCAGGAGTCTCTAACTCTTGCCACGACCCCAAAAGTCACATGTTCAGGGGCCAGTGAAGATGAGTTTTCAGGATGTGAGAGAAGCAAATTGGGTGTTCTTGGGGACTCCTGCAAAATGAGGTCTGCACACAGATCAGGGGCCTGTATTAGCAGCAGCACTGAACTGTTGGCTCTCCCTGGAACCCAGCACTGGGCTCCTGGTGACCCAAGGACCTGAGCCACTTGGATCAGTGTTACTTGTGGGGGAACAGATACGTATTGATGTGTGTTGGTGAGCTTGTTTTATTGTGTGTTAATTTGGGTGTATGTGTGTGTCACAGGCATGTGCGTGTCTTTGTGGGCTGATCAATGTGCTTGTGTACCTGTGGGTTAGGGTTAGGGTGGTGGAGGTGGGACACTTGTGTGAGGGCCTATGCCTTTCTTTGTGGGTGTGCCCTTCCTGTGTGTATCTGTCTGTGTACATGCCTGTCCTTGAACTAGTGTTTCTGGCCCTTTGTGCTTAGGTGTGGTTTTCTGTTGCCTTTGAGCATTCCGGGCCTTCTAGCCCCCCACACCCCACACACTGGTTCTCTTTGTGTGACCCGAGCACCTTTTGCAGGCAAAGGGAGGAGTGGAGGTCTTTTGTGTTCAGCAGAGCCGTGGTGGGATCGGGGAAAGCTCCATTGACACGGCGTGGCCTGCAACTGGGTGGCCATCAGAAAGGCACCAACTAATCCCGGCTTAAAATGCCTCCCTGCTTTCACCTGTCACGGTGCCTGGCATTCCCCCATGAATGGGTCATTTCCCGCTTGGGATCCTCTCTGGCAGTGCATAACTCTTGAGGGAGGAGGCCAGGGATAGCTTACAGGGAGTCGAGCCTGGGATCTGGGAAGGAGGGCATCTGAAGGACCCGGACAAGCCAAGAATTCCTGCTCCCTCTGTGAAAGTCAGGGACTCGCCTGAGCAGCCAGGCTGCCTGGCCCTGGCAGCTGTTATGGTTTTATAGGATTGTTCTGTGTCAGGGCCGGAAAGAGCCTGGTGATTACCTAACCCACATTGCTGATGGGAAGACTGAGGCTTGCAAAGGGGGAAATCAGGGAGCATGGGAGATTCTTAAAGCATTTAAGAATTCTTAAGATTATTTTTTGTTAAAAATTGAGCCAGGCCAGTGATGTGTCATGTGCTACCATGCTCAGCCTAAGAGGTGCTCAGGAATAAAACCCAGATGCCTAGCAAGTGCTCTTAACTACTGAGCTACTCCTCCCAGACCTGAGGATTCTTCAGGTTGGTGGAACACTAGAATTGCAAAGAAATCCAGGTTCTGATTTCCTGCCACTGCCCTGTGTGTGACTTAGGGCCTGAGTATCTCGTTTGTAGCACGGGCACAGGGGCCTCTGCTGCCTCTCCTTCTGGTTTTGTTTGTGACCTGGATGCCACCCCTTTCCAGCGTCCCTTCCAGTCAGCCTGGCGGCCCAGCGTCTCTCCTTTTGTGAGGCCGAGAGGTGGCACTATCTGGATGGGCTCTTCCCCTCCCTTGCCTGTTGATTTAGATGCTTGGCATCTGGACAAAGCCCCAGAAAGATATTAAGAGAGATATCTGTCAAAACAGCCTCCCTTGTTGAAGACTCTCTGGGAACAGAGCTGTAAACCTCAGAAGCCGCCATGGGAAGCGATGAGTCTGGGCCAAGGGAGGGCCCATGGGATCCATTTTGAGCACTGTCTTGAGGTCCCAGGGCAGGCTGTGTACCCACCTGTCGTGGCTCTGAGTCAGTCTGTTGGAAGGACAGGAAGCAATGAAGATAGGGCTGGGTGGCAGCTGATGACCAAGCCGTCCAAGGGTGGAGGAAAAAAACTGTCTCTTGATTAAGTACCTACTATGTGCCAGGCACAGGCTCTGTGAGTTACACCAAGAAACAGTGACTCAGAGGCCTGGTAACAGATGGCTCTTCAGGGTCCAGAATGCAAGTCCTTGGCTCCCTAGCGGCTGCCTCTTGCGCTAAGAGTAGGGTGTAAGTGAGCACAGGCCTGGTGAGCCTCGCCTTCCCCGCCAGGACCTCGCTCTGTGATGGCTGTGTGGTAGATAGCCCTGCACTCCAGGAGAGAGTCCCTTTTCCTGGGTCCCCGTATGAGGAGGCCAATCCGAGCTGTTTTGTACATGGGTGGGGTTTCCATCCTGCCCAACCCGGGTCCAGAACCCTTCTTGGCTACAGTCCCAGCTCTACCTCGTGCCAGCTCTACTGCTTTCAGCAAGCTTCTCAACTTCTCTGAGCCTCTCTTTCCTGTCTTCAAAACCCAAAATCTGTGTCCTCCCAAGAACTACTCTAATTAGAAGCAACGGCCTCCTGGCCAGGCTTCTTCTAAGGTGGGAAATGTTCATTGAGTTATCCGGGACATGGAGACATGGCAGAACAGGGGCTCGATAACTAGTCATTTATCATCATCATCGTCATCATCATCGGGAATTGACTGAAATGGGTGAATGAAGAAATCACTTCTGGAATTCTCAAAGGCCATTAGGAATGGCTGGAGAGCCTCCCTGAGGAGTAGGGTTTTGGCCAGATGTTGGGATGGTGGGGTGGCTGGACTAGGGGTGGGGGAGCTGCTGGAGGATTCATGTGCTTCTGGCTGGAGACACCTCAGTCTGTCTTCTATTCTGATCTGCCCTGTGCTTTGGTTAATAATAGAGAGGGAATCCCAGGGAGCCCGTGAGCCAATTAAGAGGGACAGTGTCTGGATGCGTGGTGGGTCGTCCACCCAGCGGACCAGAGGCTGCACCACTGCCCCCATCCAGGATCTGGAAATGGCCTTGTGCACAAGCCCTGGGCCTTAGCTGAGCCTAACACAATGGCATAGCTGTGCATGCTGTGCTAAGGGGGGCAGAGAGCCCCATCTGGGGAAGGAGCACGCCAGGTCCCCATGGACTGGGAGGCTGCTCGCTGTGCTTTTGACATCAGCGCCTGCTCCCCTGCATGAAAGCCGAGATCTCACCTGAGCAGCCCTGCCTGCCTCTGTGCTGTGTGCGTGGGGTGTCTCTAAGGCTCCTTTAGAAGCAACCGCTAGTTAAAAGAGTTCAAAACTCCCAAACTGGATGTCACTCTGCGGCTCCAGGATCGTTTTGCAAGCATGTTCATTCATGTCCCTCTCCCCACTGCCAGGTGGCCTTCAGGCTCCTCAGAGAGCTCAGACAACCTCCTGGATGCCGTGGCTACATGACCCTTGGGACAGAAAGAGGTGGTTGTACTGGAGCCAGCTAACATCAGTAATTGTGTTAATTAAGCTAGCAACTCCTGGGTATAGTTGCTTGATATTTAGTGTTTTACTGGTGACATCTGACATTATTTAGTCAATTCTGTAATTCTACACAATAGTTACATTCATTTAGCCTGTTTTACAGATGGAGATATTAAGTCTCTGAGAAACGCATTAATTTGCCCATAGGTTGCCTGAATTAAGATTTGAACCTAGGAGATGTGGGAGAGTTGAGCCTCCCCAGGGGTTGAGAATGACCTCCCAGAGAGGTTTTGGGCCCTGGTGGGATGTCGTTAGAAGGGTCAGAGTCTTTAGGGTGGGAAGAAAAAGCAATATTTGTAGAAGACAAGTGTGAACCTCACAGATGAGCTGGACCCAGCATATGTTGTTGCAAATTGAATGTTTTTTTTTTTTTTTTTAACAAGTCTGGGCATTTGTGTGGGAATTCACCGGGAGAAGAACATTTGGCTTTTGTTGAGCACTTCACTGGAGAGGTGAGGGGCCTGTCATTTCTCTGCAAGGGGTCTTGCAGCCAGTTTAAGGCTCGTTGCTGACTTGGTTCGCAGCTGCTATTCTGCCAGTAGGCACCAGGATAGCTCAGAAAGTGGGCATCAAGGACCCTGCTTTACCGAAAGACTTTATATGATTTTCTCACTGTGCCTTGCTGAAAGACTGACTTATTTCTTTGATGGAACCCAGGGCAAGTCCTCTACCACTGAGCTCTACTCTACCCTGGCCTTGGGTTCAAGAATAAGACTATCTGACTCAAAGACCATTCCTTCTTAAGTTTGGGGCTTTAGCTGTTCTCCAAGAAGGGATGGGAGAAAAGGCTTGTCTCCCTTTATCCAGCTGGATGAGAGCACCCAAGCCCTGCAGCCCCATGAGGAAGAGTAAGCAAGCTGTAAGTCTGAGCAGAGCAAGGAACTGCAGCCTACCTAACTTGCTGTGTGGAGAAGGCCTGTGATATTAAGTCTCCTTCCAGGATAATAAGTGTTTATAATATACCAGTTTCTTGAGTTGGGTCCCTGGAGAAACACAGACCTTTAGGGCAATTCAGGGCATGGTGTGGGGGAGGGTGTCAACATGAACCTTCCCTGTTCCTCTGAAGAATTGCTATCTCTTTGATCTGAGCTCCTGAGCCTGTTGGAAATACATACACTGCCTGCCTCATAGCGTATGGCTGTCATGGTCACTGTACCTGGTACATACTGGGCTCTCACTAAGACAAATCATTTTCAGAGGGTGTAGAGTCCCAAGGTCATTGTTAGTTTGGGTGGGGAGTTATGGTTCAAAGAAGATTTCAAGGAGGAGATTGGTAGTCAGAGGAACAAAGTCTAAGCAGTAGGGGTGAGAAGTGCGCAAAAGTGGCTCCTGCCCCACCCACCTTTCTCTAGGGGATAAGACTTTATTTTTTAAAACTCAGAAACAGGATCAAACTGTCAATATTGCTGCAGAATAAGGTCTAGAAATTGCAAAGCATGTTTCATAGTTCTTGGTACTATAGAGTGTAAAAACTACAATTTTCATCAGCATGGGGAAAATAAACAAGGAAAAGTATAAGCCTGCTGGTGAAATCTGGTTGACACAGGACTTGTGGGAGAATGCATGCAGGTCGGATTAGCTGAGGCTGGGGAGCCTGAAGGGGGTGCATGTGTCTCTAGAGCCTGGTGCTCCCCTAATCTGTATTCCCTTGTCTGTGCGTCACTGCTCTGGATTAGGGTCCTTTTGGCCATTTCTAATACCAAGAGATTTTTTTACAGCTGATTTAAACACTTCATTGGGTAATGCCAGATGCAGAGTTGAGGTGCATTTGGAGTGTTCCCCCTGGGAAGGGCTGGGGTGAGCAGAATGCTGTATGTCTCCTATGGATGTAAGAGGTTAAGAAGAAGGTAGAGAGAAAACAGGAAAAGAGAAAGAATGAAGTGGGCGGGCGAAAGAGGGGAGATCTTGTAAACAGCTGTAGCATTAACCAGTCTGAGAAACCAGGTGTCCCTGGCTAAGTCACTTCACCTCTCTGAGCAAGCCTATTTTGCTGTTCTGTTGTTTTTCTCTTCGGGTAGATCATATGGGATGCTGTCCACAGCCAGGGTTTGCCCTTGTTGTGTCTAGGGTGTTGGGACCGAAAAGTTGGACAGACCCACCACAGGGCATGGCCCGATGCAAAGTGCCTACCCTCCCCCTGGACCCAGAGAGAGCTGCCAAGCTTGTCCTTTATTTTGTGATGAGTGAAATGTGGTATTCAGATTGTGTACAACATTAAGTTCAAGATAAGTTAATATTCCAGCTGCTTCGGTGTGGACCACCTGTGATGGAAGGGGGAACCCGCGAATACCAGAACCCCTCCCAGGAATTCCCCTTCCCAGAAGGGCCTCCTCCTGCATTCCTCTCCTTCACGCTGCCTGCCTGCAGGTTCTAGGCCCAGGAAGGACTCGGGCTGTGACTCCCTCCCCCATCGCTCCATCACCGGAAACGGGGGCATGGAGCAGCAGCACCATGCAACCTGTATATGTGAATGCTCATCTCCTTTAGCCCCTGAGCTTTGGGATGAGGGCAGTGGAGCCTTAATCTGGCTTCAGAGCCCAGTGCTGCCTGGTGAATGGATGCATGGCATTGGGTACCCCAGATCTTGAAACATTCCCTGGAAATACCCAGCAAACCCTTCAGCCCCCTCCATTCCCCCCAATCTTTCCCCAGGGCGGTTGGCCCGGCCCGCGTACCACGGTTTCTGGCTCCACCCTCCCAATCCAGCGACTGCCTCCAGGGCTAGGGGGTCTGAGTGGCTAGAGAGCCGGCGGGCCCCTGGGAAGACCACACGCCTGCTCTCCGAGCTTCGGTCTCCCGCACCTCTGCCACTGCTGGCCGGGAGCACCCACCTCACAGGTGGAGGCGCGCGCGGCGTCCGTCCTCGACGGGGCGGGGGGCGTGGCTCCCCGCGTGGGCGGGGCGCGGCGCGGGTCGGAGAGGATTGGCTGCGAGGTCTCGGGCAGGTGAGGGACGGCCGGGCGTCCGGCCCCGGGGGTCTCCGCCCCTCCGCAGCGCCGCCCCGCGTCCCCGCCCCGCCCGCCCCGGCGCCGGGGGTCTCGGGCGGCCTCGGCCGCGGTCGGCTGGGCTCGGCTCGGGTCGCTATGGCGACAGCGGCTTAGGGGCGGGGGCGACGTGGCGGGCTGGGCCGGCGGGCGGCGCGGGGTGGGCTGGGCCGCGCTGCGCGGTCCGGGCCGTCGGCGCTCGGTCGGCGGCGGGCGGCGGCGCGGGCCGCGAGCTGCTGGGGCCGAGCCGAGCCGCCCGCCTCGGCGCGGCCGCCCTGCAGGTGCGGGTCCCGGGAGGGCCCCGGCCCGCCGCCGCCGCCGCCGCCGCCGCCGCGCTAACCCCGCCTCCCCTTCCCCTCTTGTCGCCCCGCGCGCAGGGCTTCCTCAGCCGCCGCCTCAAGGGCTCCATCAAGCGCACCAAGAGCCAGCCCAAGCTGGACCGCAACCACAGCTTCCGCCACATCCTGCCGGGGTTCCGGAGCGCCGCCGCCGCCGCCGCCGCCGCCTCCACCGCGGACAATGAGAGGTGAGCCCGCCGCCGCCGCCGCCGCCGCCGCCCGGGTGCGCCCCGAGGGCGCGGGGACAAAGCGCAGCGCCGGGGGGGGGCCTGCGCCGCCCCCGCGGGGACTTGTGGCACCGGCGCGGACCCGAGGGCGCGACGCTCACCTCGCGCCCCCGAGGCCCGGGCCGAGGCCAGGCGGGAAGCGCCCTCGCCCGGAGGTCCCGCCTCGCTCGGCGGAGCTGGGCATTGTTTCCTGGCGGCGTGGTGCCCGGAGCTGGGAACCCACGGGGTGCCTCGGTCCCCGGGAACCCTCCCCTGGACCGGGAACCTCGGGGTGTCCAGTACAAAAGACATTTTGCCCGGATTTTGCTAAGACCCTGCGGCGCCCGTGGCGAGGAAAAGGGCGAACATCTGGAGGGGAGGAGCAGGGGGTTGGGCCGCTTCGGGGGCGCATCTGCGCTAAGTAGGGCACGTGCTCCGCTGGGGGCTGGGGCGAGCCGAGCGGGCAGAGCTCAGGCCGCGAGTTCACGGGCATCGCCCGGCGCCGGCGAGAAGGGCCTTCCCTCTGCGGCCCGGACAGCGGCGTCCCTCCCCACCTCTTCACTCCCGGGGGTGTCTCCTGTCCCCCGTTTCCTGCTGCCGGGCCAGCTAGGAGCAGGTGTGGACGTTCCAGTGGGAGGCGGCTTTGGGGCCGAGGCGGAGTGGGAGGGGTGGCTCAGCCTGCTGGGGAGTTACCGGCAGTGGAGCAGGCTCCAGCTCGCAAGGGCAAGCCATCCTGTCTGAGCAAGGGGCCACTGGGCAGGCACAGGCTCTGGGGCTCCAGGTCCTTCTCCCTGAGTGGTGCCAGCTGCCGGCAGCTTTCCATTTAGGCACAAACACAGCGATGGATTCCCGTGCCAGTTAGAACGCGTCCCTGTGCAGCTGCTGAGGTGAAAGAACAGGCAGGCACCAGGGAACCTTTTCAGCATTCAGCCCCAACGTCTCAGGCCACTGGCGTCCGCTTTGTGGGTCCATGTGTGTGATTGGCGAGTTGGAACTCCTCGTGAGGGAGGCATAGGTAGAATGAAAATGTCCCTCTCCTCCTCCTTCACTGCTGCCAGCAGAGGAGTGGAAGTTAGAACTCCTGCCCAAGGTTGAGTGACTATTTAACTGACCCCTAGCATCTTCCGGGAGAGTACTCCTACCGCATCTCAGTCGAATTGCTGGACCTTAATTCCCATCTGCCCGGAGCTGCTCTTTTGCATTGCCACGGCCGCCCGCAGCTGGCTTCCCGCCCCAGCTGCCAAGCCCGGCCTGAGGCAGGACCCTTAGCCTTTCTCTGATGGCCCTGGTGCCCCAGGGGACCAGGCGTGCCCTGACAGGAAGATGCAGCCAGGCCAGAGCTCAGCGCTGGGTGCAGCCTCTGCGTCTTTGAGAATCTGTCTTCCCATCTTTGTTATTGTCTTGGTGACAAGCCACCGGGTTTGCTGCCTTCGTCCCTCCGCCCGGCCCCCACCTCCGGCTCTTTCCCCCAGGAACATGCCCTTCTCCGCGCTTTCCTTGGCAGGGGTCAGGACCCTCTGCACCCGCATGCGGGGGCTTGTGTACGTACCCCGTTTTGTGTGCATGTGGTGGTTGTCCGGGAGCTGGAGAGATAGCAGGCGGTCTGGCCTCTGAGCGTGCTGCCCTCCCGGGAGCAGGCAGCATGCATGTCATGTTTACCTCCCTCCAGCAGGGAGCCAGTTCAACCGAGTGCTTGGCTGGCCACCCTGGCTGAAGGTCTGAGCATGGCTGAGATGACCTCGTGCAGGGCTAGCTCAGCCTGGCTTCAGGTCAGCCTTGCTACATGCTCAGGGGGTGCAGAGTGGGGGTTGGGAGTGAAACTATAAGCCTGTTTCTGGAACCGGTGGTAAACGATGGCGGTTGGTGCTGAATGTCTCTGGCAGCGGTGTGGAATTGTCTTATTAATTTTCTATAAACAAAATCTGGCTTGGTGGCTTCTCTGGCTCAGGGAAGGAGCCCAGATTTCCCATGGACAAGCAGAGAATCTGGGTTTGAAATCCTACCCAGCTTTGGTGCTTAAGTAGGCTTTGCAGGGACGGGGGCTCCTGATTTATTACTTTGCTTAAGAATAGATTTCCAGGCTACTCCTGGGATGGATGGGCAGATGTTTCTCTGGGGCAGTCCTTGGAGTCATCCATTCCTGGAATTGAGTGAGTAAAACCAGCTAGGATAATTGCCTTCCCACCCAAGCTCATGGTCAGAACTGGGGGAGTAGAGAGGCACTTCCTCCTCTCTGGTGGTGGCTGTGTTGTTGAAGATTGAGAGGAAGGAATGGGCTGCCTTTGGCTTGGCTTAACGTTGAAGAGGGGATGGATCCCGGCTCCACGAGCTTCCCACTGGCTGCCATGCCTCTTGCAGTGCTTGGTTAAGTATAGAGACACCAGCCTCAGCGAGTGAGTGAGTGGGGGCTGCTAGGGTGGCTGACGTGAGCCTGGTCCTGATGGCCCTCCCATATAGATGGGCAGCTCACGGCAGTCCGGTGGGCTCGACTTGGCTGCTAGAGAATCTGTGTTGCATTCTGCCTGCGTGCTCCACAAATTGCTGTGCTGGGGAGGTTCTTTTTTGGACTTAAATTCTCATATCTGGAGGTTGGAAATCCGTTGTTTCTCTGCTGGAATCTTTTAGCTCCCTGAGAAAGGGGTCTGCTTCACGTGGGGTCGTGCTATCTGGTTGTGAGGCTGGGGGCAGGCGAGCCCGGCATTGGTGGGTTCAGAGGCTATAGGGGAGATTTGAGCCTTTGTACTTACTCTCCAGAAGATGGCTTTTGGGGAGGTTCTCCGCTAGTCTTCACAATCCCTGGGCCCCTCAGACCCTCAGTTGTCCTTTGTAGGCTTTGGCAATAAGCATCAAGGGCAGGTAATCATTTCTCTTGGATCTCAGAAATGAGTGCTACTCAGAGCACCTTCCAGGTGAAAGGTGTGCTGGCGAAAGCGTTATTTCTGTGCAGACTAGAAGTGTTGCTGCTTCATTTACAGGGCTGTTTTAATGTTGGTAGAGGTGATGCAGGATGTGATGGTTCTGCCTTCACAGAAGATGATTTCCAAGTCACTCATTTATTAGCATTCTTGAGGGGCTGGGAGGGTCAGATGGCAATACTGTGCTTTCCTCATCCCTTCTTTTCTCCCAGTACTGTTTCTGGGTAACCCTGGCCTCCCACATGTGCTCAGAATATGGTCCCATTCGTTCTCCACTGGTCTCTAATTCCTGTAGTGGGAGTACCTCCCTTCCCCTTCTTGCCAGTTGGCCTGATGCAAAGCCGAACTCGTGAGCCAGGTGCAGGTAGGCAAGGGGGGAGTGTGTGGAGTTAGAGATGTGTTAGAGTGTGTTTTTTTGGAGCTTCCACATCTGGAAGTTATTAGTGCTGGGATGCAGGTGATACAGGACTCCAGAGGGGGAGATATTTGGAAGTTGGGGATGGGGGCTTCTGGGAACCCTCATCTGGCCCTGAGTGGGTAGGAATCAGTTCTGGCCATTGAGGTGAGACAGTTCCTGGAGGAAAGGTGAGGAAGCTTGGCGAGGAGCAGGGAGAGTGGGTGCTAGAGCATGTTATCTTGTTTTGGTTGCAGATAAGAGGTGCAAGTGAGGGGGTGCTGGGTATCCAGGCCTTATTCACACCCCCCATTTCCTCTCTTACTGTAAACAGAGAGGGTCTCATCCTTTTCTGCCTTCCCTTGGGTCTGGTCTGTCAAGCATGATGAAGGCAAGAAGCTAATGCAATTTAGAGAATTATCAGGAGTAACGGGAGTATGTAATCTTTGGATTTTAAGCTCAGCTCTCCTGTGCAAGTCCTTCAGTGTGTGCTCTCTCTCTCTCTCTCTCTTTCTCTCTCTCTCTCTCTCTCTCTCTTTCTCTCTCTCTCTCTGTCTCTCTGTCTCTCTAGCTCAGATTGGTCCTAAACTTACTATGTAGTCCAGCCTGGCCTTGGACTCAGGACAATCCTGCTCAGCCTCCCTAGTGCTTGGATTACAGGTGTGTACCACCATGCCCAGCTTTATGTGGTACAGGGAATTGAACTCAGACCTATGCACTTGCTAGGGAAGTGTGTTAACCACTGTGCCATTCCTCCAGCCAGCTGACCATCTGTTTACACATCTGCAGAATGGGTGTGATAATAGCAGTGTTATTGGGAATGTTAATATTAATATATTCAACACATCTAATTGAAAGTATATGTTTTGCTCAATGATGTGTTCTTATGTTAGGTCTTGCATATTTTCTAAATATTTCTAAAATTTTATTAAATAAAAGTGTGTGAAAGGCTAGACTAACATTAAAAGTTTTTAATTAAGTATTGTTTAATATTGGTTGGGATAAGTTGGTAGACCTCAGTTTTTTCATCTTCCATGTGGAAATAATAAACTATCATGTAGTATCACTCTAAAGTTTAAGAGCAGTAATATCTGAGGCTGAGGTAGGAAGATCTCAAGATTGAACCCAGGCTGGGCAACTCAGCAACTTAGTGAGAACCTGTCAGAAAATAAATAAAAGGTGAGGGTGTAGCTTAATGTGAAGACCCAGGGTTCAGTCCCTAGTACTGAAAAGAAAAAAAGATCAATAATTGATGTTGCTGTATGTGGTAAAGTAAACTGAGCCATAATGAAGGCCATTGTTAACTTTGAACACAAGATAAAAATTGGGCAGTATGACCTGTGTTCCTGTCTATCCACAGGAAAGCAAATTTCTCTTGCTGTGTTTTAAAAAATTATTTTAAAACTTCATTGTTTCATCTTATGTTTGGATTATCCTTTTTTTAATCATTTATATGTTTAGGTATGTCTAGTTTTTTATTAAAATCTGGAGATTAATATCTGTATATACATCTCTGTTTTCTCATAGATTATTACAATCTTAGAAATGGAATTATTAAATTAAAGAATATGGACTTTCAGGCTTTGGATAAAAATATCTGTCACTGAAAGCTTAATAGTGATTTGTCCTCCCCCAGATTTTTGAGAGTGCGTACCTGCTTCCTTAGACCTTTAAAGTGTTGCGTGCCATCATTCAAACAGTCTCTCCCATTGAGATAGGAAGAAAAAATGGTGCGTCCTTGTTACTTGCATGTTAGGGAATGACTGTTGCTATTCTGAGTTTAATGGTCAGTGATGTTCTTACTTTTGAACCTTGTCTCTTCCTGCCCTTTGCCTGCTGAATGCTCCAACATGCCCTTTGTAGGATGCTTGTTTGCTCTGTTGGGCCTTTCTCGGTGCTGAAAAGCCCTGTGTGGTTGGATCCTGCATTGTTGAATCCTACATATTAAATGGACCTCTGCCTTCTTAGAGGTAGAGTGGGAATTTATTACTTACCAGCAAGGAGAGTTCTCCTCCCTTCGGTTCTCTTCTCCCTTCTATAAGGGAATCAGATTTAATTCTTAATCCAATTATTTTTATAAAGAAGCCTTATTTTTACATGGTACCTTGAGAGGTTGCAGAGTAGGTGGGCAGTCAAGGGCATCGGAGTGGGACAAACATCTTTGTAACCAGCTAGACCCCCTCCGGCCTGCAGCGCTTTACTTGGTACCTCGTGACACCTGTGGAACGGGCTAACCAGGGCCAGGCATGTGAGCACATGGTTCTGAGCCTCATCTCCAGAGAGGAGAAAGCCATGGAACACAACCTGGACGCGTGGATGAGTCAGTTTATTTTTGCACTCTCATTTTTATTGCCCTCTATATCTGTGGCTTTCTCGTGTACTTTCCAGAGATCTGAGCAGGGCAGTATTTTTAGGAATGGTAGAAATTAGCTAGTGAGAATGTGATCAGCTCCAGGTTGCAGTTTCAGAGGCTAAAGAAGCCTTTCTTTGAACAAGCGCGTAATGTCTGTATACATGTTTGTGTTTTGCAAGTGGTCATGTAAGTATACATATAATATATGTAAACGATACATATTATAACAAATGTCCTTTTACATGTCAGCACATTTTAAGTGAATTCAAACATGTAAAGCATTTGGAGCACACTAGGATGACATCATGTTGGGTTGGACCATATGAAGTAGCTATTTTTGTAGGTGAAATATAGGCAAATGACTCAGTCTAAATGCTCAGTAAGTACTGTCTTATTATTGTTGCGTATTTTCTTGTATGTATGTCTACCGTATGTGTATGTGTGAGTTGTGTGTATATCTACTGTGTGTGTATGTGTTTGTGTGTTCTTTGGGAACTTGTGTGCATACCTGTGAATGTGGGTACAGATTCTGTCTGGGCATGTGGACATTGAGCTGGCAGGTTCTGTGAACAAACTGCCCACTTTCTTCGGGATAGCTTCCGAGATAGCAACCTCAGACACCCCTTTCACCCTCAGGTGTTAGGCAGAGCCCAGACCCTGGTGGCAGCCTCAGAGGTACCGTGGGACCTTTTACATTCTCCCCAAGTATCCCTGCCTTTTTCTAGGCCCCATGTTTGAGAATATGCAAATCAACTTTTTAATGGAATTCCTTTGCAAAATATTATTTGAACCAGAAAGTTAATTACCAGGCTCTAATTAATGGCTATTTTATAAGGCTTCAGAAGAAAACTGGAGGAGATCACAGGGTGACTGAGAAGGCAAGAAGACAAAGCAGTCAGCTGTCCCAGCTGGCTTGGGGACTCCTTCCCAAGGTGGCAGTCTGTGTTTACCCTCTCCCCGCTCCTGAGCTGTCAGCCTACTCTTATGGGATTGGTTATGGGTGAGTGGAAAGTATCCTTTGTCCAAAGAAGGTCTTGCACTTCTAGTCTTTTGGCCGTCAGTCTCTCTCTGGAAAAAGAGGCTTGGACAGGATCCCAAGCTGGGATGGACTGTGTGCGTCAGGGTGAACAGCTGAAGAGGCTGCCTTGGCTTCAGCGCATTCAGGTGATATACCCAAAGCTTGGCCTTGTACTTTCACTGGTCACTCGTCACTAACCCCTTTTCTACCTCTCCTGTAGTGTTCTGGCTGTTGCCTGCAGGAAATCCTTCTCCCTTCCTCCAACCAGGGGCCAAGAAACCAGTCCCCACCGAGGCCCCGCTGTCTGCTGTGTGTCACCTTCAGCACTCATTGTGGTGGCACCTGTGTCCCATATGTGACGTGAGACCTTGCTTGTGTACCCTTTTCTTGGGCTCTGGTCAGGCCCTGCTCTCTGTTTTCTGTGATTGTGGCAAGCTATGACTCCTCTCTGCGCCCTCTTCTGTCCGTTAAGATCCTGCCTGTCACTTGCCTCAGAGTGCTTGGTGAAGGTTCAGAGAAGTCTTTTGGGATGCAGGTGTTACAGAAAGAAATTCCTTCTCTCTTCCTTACCATCAACTGGATTAACAGCCGTGTTTCCTCTGTGGTCATGTGGCTGGCCACCACCTGTGTTTGCTTAGGCCACACTGCAAAGGCCCTTCCTTGTCATTTGGAATCAAGTCTTGTGGAAGTTACCAGTGGTGCAGCAGATTTCCTGTCTGCTCGGACAAGTGGTGAGATAAGGGCCTAGAGAAGGAAAAGGGAGATAGGGTCCATTCTCCTCTGCAGTGGTCTCTGGCACCCAGCCTAGGAATCTCCTAAACATTCATGGGGGTAGGTAAGAAGTGATCTCAAGGCTAAAGGTCAGGCTTGTTCCTGGGGACCTGCCAGGAATAGGGCTCCCCTCTTGCTCCTGCCCGTGCCCATTCAGGAGGCCTCCACTTTCCAGATTCCTGGGGATGTTCCTTTGTGAACCTCAGCAGATGACGATGCCTGGGAGTAGGCTGGTTAGAGGTGCTAACAGCACACTGTGCCCTGTACAGAGGAGCTGTTTCCGTATGCCAGTGAATAGCTTAATATGTGCTTAGGTTTCCTAAAAGGGATGGATGGGCTAGTGGGCAGCCTCAAGGCCCAGCTTTTTAGAGCTTCCCTCACTGGAGCCTGGCTAGGCCTTTGCCACCTCCCCCCTCTGCTGCCCTTTCCCTGTGCTGGCATGTCCCTTAATTACCGTGAGCCAGGTCAGAATGGAGGGAATACAAAAGTTACAGGTCTGGGTTTATGGCCCCCTGAATGACAGAGAGGCCACTGACCTCTTAAGTTTAGGTTTCTCATCTCACAGGGCCAAGAGTACAGGAATTGTCAGTTCCCTGAATCTGACGCCCTACAGGGTACATTGCTTTTGAGTATACTGATTCTCTATTTTCCCTTTCTAGTAGGCAGCTGCTGGACCCTTCTCCACCTCCTGTCCCAGTGCTGTTCCCCCAGCTCCCACCACTTAACCCCTGACATATCTTCCACCAGTCACTTTGACCTTTATTCAACAAGCAGGTCTCTCGTTCACAGGCTCAGCCTGATTGTAACAGAGCATGTTGGACAGAGATATAGATGACACCATGGTAGCACCAGCCCTAATTTGATGCGACGTTGTCGTGGGGAGTTCTCATACTGAGGGCAGTAAATTAGTGTAGTATCTCCCTGTGCCCACTACGGGGAAGTTAATTTCATGCTCTGTCTTTTTGACATTCATAATCAAAGTGTTGTATTGCAGCCACAGATTGTTAGCACGTGAAAGATGTGTGCGCCTCAATAATTACTGTTTCTGGCCGGGGAGGAGATTGATTAATAGATTGTTCCCAGCCCCACCCCCTCTGCTCCTTATCCCCTCATGCCTTCTTCATGCCTTGCATTCAGAAACTTAGTTCCAGAATTAGCTGTCACAAGAACTCTACTTTTGCCTTAGAATCTCAGAGTAGGGAAGGATTTATAGGACCAGAAATCTCTTAGGTCTCCTGGCAAAATGCAGGTTCCTGGGCTATATCGCAGACCTTCTGAATTGTATTTTGAGTGTGAGTGTTTCCTCAGAGTTTGAGAACTGTTACATAGTTTATTCTCGTTGCACAGGCACGAGCCTTGTGTCCCAGCTGTGTCCCAGCGGCTACTTACAGTTCCCATACTGTATTCTTACTGATTGCTCATGCAGGAAGGGTTTTGATTCCCATTTCACAGATGTAGAAACTGAAACCCAATATCTGAATAGCCTGTTGGGTAAATCCTCTCTGTCCAGGCAGTCCATTTTGTGGCTGGTGCCTGAGACCCCACCTTTAGCTGGTCAAGCTCTTTGCTTTTTAGGTAAGAGGTATTTTGGAAATCGACCTTCCTTCTCAGAGAGCAGCAAGATCCTTCTTCCGCGTTTTCTCGGGCTCCCCCTTTGAAAAGCTCCTTCACACCACTGCCACAGGTTTTCCGAGGATACTTGAAGCTGGCAGGATATTGAGATTCTACTCTGAGAGTGAGTGAGGCTCAGAGCGGTGAGGCAGGGCTGGAGTTGGAACTTGTCTGCTAACTCCTGCTCCAGTACTTAGTCCATCTATGCCATGAGGCTTAGTTCTCTTGCTGACTTCCCAGCTATAGATAAAGAAACGTGTGGGTTCAGTCAGGCGAGATCACTTACCTGAGGCCAACCAAGTGGCAGTGATGGATACAAGGCCTGGCTCACTGGGTCACAGCTCCTAGCACAGGACAAGCTGTTGTTCCAGGACTGGACCAGATGCCCTTGCACTACACCTGGGAGTGGAGTACAGACTGGAGGGGTGCAAGAGTAGCTGGTTTTTTTTTTTTTTTTCAGACTAGGTGGGGATTTACTCATTCCCAGTGAGAAGGCCAGGTACCTGTTAGTTCGATGGGTTAAAGACAGGGGTTGGAGGATCCAGAATCTGGGCCTGTAAAACACAAGCTGGAATTTGAACCTATGGCCTTCTATAAGCCATCCTCTGTGTTTCCAGGTATTGGGGAGATCACCTCGTAGAGCTGATCCAGAGTCCAGCTCTACCAAATGCTTTCCCTCAGAGCTTAAGAGTCCTTGTCTCAATAAGCAAAAACTAGAAACTGGTATCAGAGGCCTGGATTCCTCCTGGAGGGAAAGCAGGCCGGCACAGGACAGTGTGTGGAGTCTTTCCTGGGTTTTGTTTTTTTGCATTCCGGTCAAGAAGTCCCTGAAGTAGTTGTGGAATGGAGCTATTGTAGCAGGGCAAGATACAGATGTCTTTCATTTTCCTGTCTTTGTGGCAAATTTCTCTTGGTGCCCTGATGGTGCCACCCACCGCCCTTGAGTAGCCAGAGGATGGGCTAGGCTCGGTGCCCTGTGTGCATTTCCTCATTTCATACTTAACAACAGTAAAGTGAAGGGCAGGTGCTGTTACTACCCTGCTTTGTAGAGAAGAGATAGAGTCCCAGGGAGACCAAGCAGCTTGCCCAAGTCCTGCAGCTCATAGGGGTGGAGCTGGGGTCAAAACTCAGGCAGTCTGGCTTTTTTCTGTCACCATCAGCCATTCATCTACGGTCTCTGCTGATGTGGTTCGTTCTATGTCTTATGTCATTAAGAACAACAAGTGACCACGTGGGAAGCGCCGGAACACCAGGCAATATTAATGTACACACATGATCTCTGATTCTCTGTACTGCTTCATTTTGTCCTCTTGTCTGATCGGTGAGGAAACTGGTCCCAGTAAAATTGCCTGTCCAGGAGTAGCCTCATAATGGATTTAAAATCCAGATTTCTTGGGATCCAAGCCAGGCCTCTCTGGCAGCTAGCATGGCCAGGCATGTTCTGTGGGCCCAGCTCTGTCTTTAGCACTTCACTGAGATAGTTGCTCCACCCCCACAGCAGTGCATGTCCATGCCTACTGGTATTGCCAGAGCATTCTGGCCACTAGGCCTATGCTTTATCTGCTGCCCATTGCTTCCCTCTGCATATTTCCCAGATGAGCAAACTGAGGTTCTGAAAGTAAAAGTAATTTTCCCTGAGTTAGAAAGCAGGTAGGTGGCAGAAATCAGGTGTGTCCAGAGTCTTTTACCGTATTTCCCATTTGAGAATACGTGGTAGCTGTCAGAAAGATCCGGAGGAATGTGCCAAGGCTACCATGAACTCTGCTGGAAGTTGTTTTAGAGCCAAAGTCCCGAGGTGGTGATGTGGCAGCAGAAGTGGGTGGGGACCTCAGGAAATGGTGAAGGTAGGGATTAGCTCAATGACTGCCCCTTCTGTTTCCAGCTTCTTGGTTGTTACAGCTTTTCTTGTGTGTCCTCCTAGGATTCCAGGCTTTTTACATCTTTCCTTTTGACAGAGCTGATGAGCAGTGGCTACATTAGTATCTGTTTTTTGGTGCTGGGTGAGGTAGCAGAAGGGAGAAGAGGCAGTGTGGGGTGTATTCGGCCGTCGCACCCCCTTGTTCCCAGGTCAGATTGTTGATACGACTTTTTTTCATTCCTGGCCAGAGGGTGAGGGCAAACAGTGGTGGTAGTAGGCAGACAATTCCAGATGAGTTTCAGTTGGAAACTAGCCCATCCTCTGGCTACTCAAGGCAGGTAGGTGAATTTGGCCCTGAGATCTCCAACGTATACAGTTTTGGTGATGTTCTGAGTATAGTGAAAATCTGCCCGGAGAAGTTTGAGTCAAAAAATAACTTGTAGTGAGACTTGGTGAGCCAGCTGATGTAAGCCAGGGCTGCACTTAGAAGGTACTCTCTTCTCTGCCTCCCCTTCATTGTGCCCCTGTACACCCAGAGGAATGCTTACTAAACTGAGTTCTGCAGAGCACCACATTCTTGCAGGTGTTAATGGGTGCTAGGCGTGAGGGAATTCTGCAGGTCAAATAGGTCAAGGAAGCAGTCTATATCCAGAGGTTTTCCAAGTCAGTTCCAGGAGTTCCTGGTGATGAGACTAATGTGAACTTCAAAGGGGTGATATGATCAAACATATTTTGCATCCTCACTCCAGGAGATTAAAGCCCTAAAAGGACCTGCAATAAAGAAGCCCGTTTTGCTTTGTTTAATCTAGGACTTCCTCTTTCCACCCCCACTCTGGGAGCAGCTGTTGGTATCTGTGAAGCAGGAGTGTTCTGCAGAACATCATTTGGTAAACATTAGATTGAGGTGTTCCCTCTCCTCTGAATCATGTCTTTAAAGAGAAGAATTTGGAAGAATTCCTTGCCCTCTGGACTAACAAGAGCAAACCTTGAGCTGGACCTGGCAGTTTAAGACTGTAATCCCAGCACTCTGGGAGGCTAAGGCAGGAGGATCACAAGTTCTAACCCATCTTGGGCGACAGCCTAGCAACTTAGTGAGACCTTATCTCAAAATTAAAACAAACAAAAAAAAATAAATAGGCTGGAGATGTAGTTCAGTCCAAAGGCTTTGGGGTGAAACTGCAGTACAAAAAAAAAAAAAAAAAAAAAAAGCAAAGCCTTGAGTAATGGCATTGTTGGCTCAAGTAGTGGGGCTGTGTTTTGGGGGGAAAAAAAAGCATCTGTGTCCTCAGAATCATTTCTCTAAGCAGATACCAAGTCTCCTGTGTGTGGGTGGGGTCTGGTCTGATTCTGGTTAGAGCCTTCAGTGGAAAGATGATCTGGCTGGGTCTGTACTGAGCCAGGAAATTGTACCCTTTGTTGTGGGGTAGGTGGTTCTTAGGCTGTACAGGCTGGCTCCCATCCCCCCTAGGCTTGCTCTACAGAAGACAGTAGTCGACCAAAGGCTGCCCACATATTTGCATAATTGCACTGTCCTCTGAATAATTAATAAAGCTCTGTCCTTGCTCGGAGCAAAGTCTGCGCCATTATGGATGGATCTGCCTTGGGTGGGTTTGCCAGAGCTCTTCCAGGGGAGCCAGTGGTTCTTGGACTTCTCAGCCTTTCCCGGCATGGAGCTCCTCCAGAGAGAGGAGAGGGCACTGGGTTGGAATTGGTCAAAGCACAACGCTCCTTTGAAGTAGCCATGGTGGTAAACTAATGGGCCAGGTGGTGGTCATGCTCCTTCCTTTCAGGATCCACAAATGAGGTCTCTAGCAAACGGGTGGATTGGGGTTCCCTCTCCTTTCTGTGATCCTACAAACTTCTCTAAAGTGTGGGCAGCTTTTGTGGGAACACCCAGCCTTCTGATAACTGAAAGGACACAGTTCTTACCTAGAAGGTAAGAGGAGGGAGTCTGAGTTTTCAAGCAAGGGCAGGGGGTGGGGAGATACATCTGTTTGAGACCCTTCTTCCTCTCTATTCCCTCCACGTTTCTAGGCATGTTAAGGTGATTCATTGAAATCATTGTTCCCCCGGTACATAGACTTGCCTCCTTCCGTAACTTTGGGGAAAGACTTGTAGTCTCTCCAAGCTTGGAAGGCCTTGCTTTCTTTTCTGCCGTCCCCTACCCATTGCTCAGAGCTTCCATAGAAACTGTTCTTACGCTGGGTTCCACGATCACCACATCTGGCTAATGTTGATGGGGATTAGGAATGAGGGATTTCTGTTGCCCAAACTGATAGGTCAGCATCCAGTGAACCATAGTTGCTTCAGTACATGGCCTCATAGAGGCTTTAACATGCAAATGTGTGTCTGAGTCTGTAACAGGGAATGCAGGTTGCTGTGTCACACCCACACTGACTCTGCAGGCCCTGCATATAGCCTTTGATGAGCTTCTCCACTTGGAGAGGTCCATGCAGTTGCCGGGTGTGCCAGCTCTTGGACACACTCCGCCTTGTTGAGCTTCCCTAGGCAACACTTATATGGCACTTTGTATCCTTGACTCTCACACCAACTAGGGCCATGGAGGGCATTCTGCAGATGAGCTAAGGCCCGGTGCGGGTAATTACCTCACCAAAAGGCGCATAAGTTGGCATTTAAACTCATGCCTGCCAGCTGGTCCTCCAGCCCTTTTTCCTTGGCCACTAAGAAACCATATGATCCCTGGATAAGTGTCTGTTTGTTGAATGGGGTGGGGCTGTTGGGACCTGTGCTCATATAGTTCCCTTTTCTA
Source organism: Ctenodactylus gundi (assembly GCA_004027205.1). Classification (NCBI taxonomy): domain Eukaryota; kingdom Metazoa; phylum Chordata; class Mammalia; order Rodentia; family Ctenodactylidae; genus Ctenodactylus; species Ctenodactylus gundi. Next base: position 174,202 of record PVKB01001262.1, read on the forward strand.
TGTGCTTGGAGTGAGCCTATGCGGGTAGAAGGTAAGCCAAAATCCTGTTCAGTAGTTTCTCTGCAGTGGGGCTGGCTGTGGAGCCGTACATAAACACGGGCATAAAACTGCCAGGTGCCCTACTTATCAAACCATCCT